>JTDE01005959.1:4497-14719 GCA_014338405.1 Paragonimus skrjabini miyazakii
TTCGCAGATAAAAAGGCTCTTCCCAACTCTTTCTATTGTCCGACCAAGTATTGCTCACGGTCTTTGCGCAAGCTTTTAGTCAGCTTGCGTTTGGGTTCTCAACGGTCATCATCATATTCAGAGCCAGGTGGGATCGATCGACGCTTGTTCATGAGGTTTATCGACCTGACGGAAATCCAGTTCTGTCGCAACGTAACAGCTCCTTCGGAACATACCTGTTCACAGCATGCTCCCATAGCTTCGGCGATTTGTTCCAAGTGTTCGTTAGGGTCTCTCATCTGGGCAAATTCTTCACCAACACCCTCTAGTAAGCGTTCTTTACATCCTGATCGCTCGAATGCCAGTTAAGCACCTTGCATTTACGAGCGTATGACCTCTGGGCAAATGACAAAACGAAACGGGTACGCAAAAAGGCACGACAGTCCTTAACAGAGCGGCGTCAACTGTAACTAACTGCTATATGATTCAACTGTGTCCACGGCTGAGAAACACACGGAGATCTCCATGTAACTTAGTGCTTCTTCCTGTGTTGAAATGCGGTGCTCGAAATATAGAGACGCAGAGATGGGCAGTGGTATAACATTTTACGAATGTTTCATAAATGTGCTCGTATCAGGTTCAGTATAATACAACTTATTTAGTGTACAAATTCCTAATGTCAACAAGGTTGAATTCGTCTGAATTTTACTACTCAAAATTAACATAAGACAGTAAAAGAAAGAGAGAGAAACTAAACTTTATATTACACCATCCAATATTCACTGTTTTACAACAGCGATCACATTGTCCCAGGTAAACAGTCGAACTGTCCAGGTCTAAACACAAGTTAGTCAATAATAAATTGAATCCAGAAACCACCCGTAAACATAGCAACGCTGTTACATGTGGGCTGAAGACCACGTTAAGAACAACAGGAGAAAGAACATGGCAGTTTAAGGGATGCCCTATTTTTTAAGCCCAAAAAATGACCGGCCGTGTTTCATATTGTTCTGCAATGGAGAATTCTTTAGTTTAAATTGTAACAGCGTTCCTTTGATCAACAGGTCAAGATGGTCAGATCCAACAACCATATTTGCTGGTTTTACGTTGGCGACTGATGAGAGTAAATCGAAATGTTAACATCTTGCAACATATGTCTTCTCTCTGTTTTGACTAAACAATATCTCTGACAACTTCTACGCAACCATATTTAGAAGAGGACTCACCCGAAAACCATCGGTTTCACTTCCCAACGATCATTGACTGGGAGCCGGATGGATGTGGTCCACATAACAGAAGCACTGTTGAACACAGGTTTACACTGAGTTCCTTAGTAGGGAATATATCAGCTTACCGGTTCAGTTATGAATGGATTTATACAGCCTGATGATCCCCACTAAAGCCCACAGGTAATCCAACTCGGTTGGGACCGACAAGAGGAAAATGTGATCACTTAAAACCTACAAAACTTCAGGAAAGTGCTTGAACAAATGAAAAACCCAACGTGGAAAAACATCGTACACCGTAAAGGTGTTTCCCGTTGCACTGCTTCTGAAGCCATGTTGATACGACAATACTGGAATTCACTTCGCAATTGTTGGCCACCACTCTACATTCGAGAGATACAAGGTATAAAACTAACTGAGAATAAAAATACGACAGTGTATGACAAAAATTACGTACTTTGTAAATATTTATCGATGTTTAGCCGGTTTTCCACGTTTGGTTAATTTTTTAGTTTTCTTGCCTCGTTTGGGCTTCGACGCGACAGGACGCAGTAACAGATCCAGAGGTGTGCTTGCACTGCTTTTGCTTGTACTATCGATACCTTTCAACTGGTGTTTGTTGAGCAGCTTAGGAGGCGCGTGTTTCCGCAGATTGGTCGCCCCTTTCAACTTCTGTTTCTGAGCTTTCCCAACTATATCGTTAGGGATGATTTGATTGATTCTCATTGGGGTGCGGTCAACTGAGAATTCTATCTGGGAAGCCTGAATGTCTGACTTCAGTGGCGAAGCAGCATTCGGAATCTCGTTTGCAAGCACCGTCGAATCCATGCAGATTTTGGAACTACGAACCTCTGCTAATGGATGAATGTTGGACTGCAACAGGATGAAAGAAGAAACGAAAGTTAGATGAAAATCAGCAAAAGAGGCAGAAAAAAGTAGTAAGATAAACTGATAAATATTTTGTATTCTTACTCCGTTGCACATTGTTATTCACATATTCGAAATGAGCCACATCAATTGTACTGCATATTTCACCTCTAGGTTGGCGCCAACCATCAGCTAGTGAATAAGTATTGCCGTTTTCATTATAGGGAGTAAACATCAAGAATTTGTGTGGCATAGTATGTCAAGACACTATTGTTTTAGTCGACTGCTAATACACATTTGTGCAGCCACTTAAGAAATGTAAACAGACGACCGAGTGTACAGAAGACACCAGGAGATATGAAACATGTAGCGCCAAGAATACATAGTATGAAGGAAGTAGCCAATGCATTGTAGATGCAACCGAAGATGCGACTACTCTGGTGATGCTTGTTGGAATTTTCCAAAAATATCCCAGTCTCACGTTCCGACATTTCTGCTATGGGTATGTTCGAACTACAAAAAGTTTAGCTACTTGTGATCGCAATGTATCAAACGTTAATTCAGTCATAAAATTGAGTTTTCATCACATACCACAAAACACTCGCCACCGTATGATAGAATAGGTCGTATACACGCTGAGTACGAACAGACTGTCCACAACCAACATGTATTCAGACCATCAACTCTGTGCATGTGCTAAGTGACGTCTCTATCACTGAGCAACTGCATTCGTGGTCACATTCAAACTCAAGGAACTAACTGTACCCAGTCCGATAACGAACCAAGAGAACAAAAATCAGTTTACCTTGGATTTCGATTTGAGTGCGAAATTGACGTAGATCGGGAAGCCGTGAATAAAAGTACCGTGACGTGTTTCAAATGCTTGTAACGCATCACGGAGTGACCGGTATGTCAGAAAGCAGGTGCTGCGTGTAAAGCATGAAGATGAAAGTGCAATCAAAATCAACATTAATCGACAGCTAAAGAAAAACAAAAGCGAGTCAAATGGGGTAGAACATAAAAACAACTTTTTTGTGGTTCAACGCTGTGCATACCTGAAACTATCAGGTTTTGATTGCTCAAAACACATTTACCCGAAGCCTAAGGCTTAAAAGCCAACACAATTTTCCTGTGAGAATTGATGAGATAAGCATAAACATAAACCGAATGTTGGGCCTTGTCCCAAAACAATCTGTGATCACTTTTTTGGAACAAATGCCCAGGATGAAAAAACAGGTGGTTAACCGATCAACTGAGTCTAATGAAACTTCCGTGAAAACACGGAAATCGTTGCTGTAAAAAAATACCACAACCGATTGAAGAAAGCTATTTTAAGTTAAGGGGATGTTGGACTAAGTAGATCAGAAACGTAGGTAGAAATGTCAGTGGAATCCTTTAATGCGGTTTGTCGACGAAGAGGGGTGATAACCAGTGAGGCGTGAACGGTGCCAAAGGTACCAGTTGAGACACACTAAACCTCATTGGTTAACCCACCACTATGTGCGCAAACAATTTATAACAACGTGCGTTTCAGTAGTGAAAGTATGGGGACTTAAGTGATTTCAAAATCTAACACCACCCACATATGATCGCAGTCTTCGCATTTAGGTAAGCCTTTCGGCTAGCCCACGTACGTTTCAACCTAAACCAACTACATACATTTATTGTGACAAGCAAATACGCAGTCGAAGCCGCCAATGCGTTTTGAACTTACCCTTTGCATGAGCCATCATCATAAGTCGCCATTCGTATGCCAGAGGCCTTGCGAAATATTTGACCCAGATCTAGCCGTGTGGTGGAACGTGGAAGCCGAGCCACAAACAGTGTCGTCCAATCAAATTCATCAAACTGACGTTCATCTGGTCGGTGCCAATCAGAAGAAGACTTTGGTGTGACCGAAGCCAATTGCACCTTCAACCGTTTTCCATTAAGTAGCTTGGTGGATAGCATTTGTTGTGCAGCTTCCAATTCACACTGATTTCGGAAATGCAGAAATGCGTACCTAAAAAGATGGCAACAAAAAAGAAGGGACACACAAGGTCAATAACATGTAACAAGCCAAAATGAAAGACGTCCTCGGACAACAGAATAAAGACTACATCATTCTGTAAATAAATATACAGGTCATATTCGTCAATGAGAAATATCTCTACTGATCGCCATAACTGCCGTTATCACGGCCTTCAGGCCAATAGTTGTGCTGTTTCTGCACGCTGACAGTACAATGTCCCATGCGGTAAACGAAAATTAAAAAATCTCGTTCAAGACAATGAATATCAATTTGCTCAAAGCAATCGTCCTACAAGTGTCTGAGCATATACTCGCAACCTGAAACAGGATGCGAGCAATTCAGGTAAGCAAAAAGGCGGATCATTCGACACACCTCACGAAGAAATTAGGCAGCTGGGTTTTCCTGCTTTCACCTTTAGTAACAGGAATTTTCGGCGGGCAAGCACCTAGACCACCACATCTTCGGCCAGCATGCTCTTTGTTGCACTAGATCGTAGGTACCAGTGCATCCAGTGTGTACTATTTCATGGCAGTTTGCAACTGATTCCTTCACCAGTTATCACGGAATGACCACATGAGGGCAGTCAATGTCACGCTGCCACGTTAACACGCCAGCACCGTTTAGACTAACTCTTCTCCATTTGGAAAATACTTGCTGGTTTGTGATCGGTATTCACGTGGGAAGGATGACCCCACAAATACGATTTTCGCCTGGACAATGCCGAAACGAATGAAGAAAATTACCTTTCAAGGGTTGAGTACTTCCGCTCATCATCAGAGCAGCCATGAGCCTGACCAAAAGTATTGTGGCTCGGGCCGTCCCTCACCTCAACAGTGACGTGGATTATCCTAGAAGAGAAGGTTACTAAGAAGGTTGAAAAGTAATAAAAGAAAACTAAGCGGAAGAACTAGAAATGGTATGCATACAGATATGCCATTGACTGAGACAAACCGCCATCTCGGATAACGTCTCCAACCAGCGGTTTGAGTGATCACGAGGACCCCATCCAGGCAGACGACACCTACCCACTTTGCTCAATGGAGCAGTCATATTTCGTGACGATGTTGTGGCTTGACCACCACGCGGTTTTACCCAAATGTTGGTGGCCTCAGCATAAAATGCCCGGTACGGTAAACGATCACATAACATACAGAGTACGTGACCTAACCAACGAAAGCTGTGTACCGTAATTCATTGACCAATTGATCGCGCATCCCGAACGTTCCGGAATACGCGCAGGCGAATTGCCACATTGCTCACGCGACCAGTCAACTTAATATGGGCCAGTTTGCGGAGACAACGACGGTCAAACACAACAAGCCTGTTGATGTCTTCTTTGTGAACAGGCCACGTTTCCGAACCATAAAGCAAAATGGAATGCACAAAGGCATTATATACCCTTCCTTACAGCGATGCTACAGATGACGCAGTTCGCCAAAAGCAACTCGTGCCTTTGCCACCCTCGCTGATATCTCATCAGCAATATTACAGGCTGACGAGATAATGCTACCCAAGTATGTGAAACTGTTCACAGTCTCAAGCGGATTACCTGCAATGAAGAACGTAGAAGTTGAAATGCTCCAGTCTTGAAGCAACACTGCATTTTGAGGGTGCGAAGCGCATTCCATACAAACCAGCCCGGTCATTCACCTTGTTCAGTATGGTCTGCATGTCTTCGGCAGAGGGACCAAGTAAGACTATATCGTCCGCGTACTCCACATCGGTCAATCTAGCGCCAGGAAGAAGCTCAGCTCCAAGCTCACTAGATTTCTCAAACGTACCCTCCAGAATGTCGTTCATGACAAAATTGAACAGGAAGAGGAAATAGGATACCCCCGACGAAAATCACTAGAAGTGATGAACGCCCGAGACAGTTGTCCATAAACTCTCAATCTGCAAGCAGAGTGAGCATACAGTGACCTTAGTAGATTCACGTGTTTCCTTGGTACTCCCTTGCGGAGAGGAAAGCTCCAGAGAACGTTACGAGCAACTGAATCGAAAGCGGCCTTTAGATCCAAAAAGACCAGGACCGTCGGCTGCCTATAAGAGTGCCGATGTTCCAAAATCCGTCGTAAGGTAACAATATGATCAACGCAACCTCGACGGGATCGGAATCCTGCCTGTTCTTCACGTATCTGACTTTCTCTGGGCTTAGTGAGCAAACGTAAAATGAGGCCAATGAGTAACTTGGACGCAACAGACACTAAACTGATGTCTGTGTGGTTGTCACATAGACGTCTGGCCCCTTTTTTTGAAAATGGGAATCACTGTTGATAGGCACCAATCACGAGGTACCTCTTCAGTCGCCCAAATCGTCTGGAGGAGTCTTGTCAGTTGTGATATCAATCTCTCCCCACCATCATTGAAAGGAGAGGCACAGAGGAGCATCTGAACAGTTGTCCATCGGAGCGTACGTCGATATAACAAATACACAACGCCTTTCTGGTTTGCGTCGACAAACTCTAACCGGTGTATTGAGTCTGACAGCGCACAAGCGGTTGTTCACTGGGATCCAATCGAGCAAGCATTGCTCCGCTCCGGAATTCAGTGCGATTCCCGCTCCAGCTTCGGCCTCACCAAAAACCCTGAGATAGAAACGCTTGGACCGACAGTTATCTAGAGGTGAGCTCAAATGGATAGCCGTGCGAGAATCGTAGACTTGCGTCTCCGACATACAGCATACATCAATACCCAGACTTGAGAGAGTACTTGCCAGAGCAGCTTGCTGACCGACTTATCGGAGAGTGCGGACATTAAAGGCGCCAATGGTTCCCAATTGTCTTGGCCTCAGAAAACAATTATCGCCCGTCGTTTACGCCGCGGAAGAGGGTTGACTTGAGGGACCCCACCCCGAGTCTCTGACTCAAAAGTCTGACCTGCGAGACAACAGGATATAGGGTTTTCTTGGGGGACCCCACCCGGAGCCAATGACTCAAGAGTCTGACTCACTTGGCAGTGAGGGGCTTGCCTAGGCCGAGGGCGCAGTGAATAAGACATTGATGTCTCATTCTGAGCACTGCTGCGCGCAGTGGATGTACTCGAAGCGACATCAGACGTTTGCGAGAAATCGGATGTTTTTCGACTGTATTGGATAATATACCGGCGATCACGGTCAACCGTTGGGTGATCGGAGTGTTCGTTGTTTGAGGGTATCTTTTCTGACCCCCTTCTTCCTGGTACGAGAGACAGCAGTGCCGCAACTATAAAAATAGTTCTGATGTATGCCCATAGGATCGTGCCTCACTACCTAAGCAGTGGTGGGACATACAATCCTATAAGTGTAACTGTTTTTCGTCTGATTGCCCCCCTATCGCCTGTCTGGCAAGGTTGCACCTGGAAGGACCGGAGTCCTAGTCAGCATAGCCCGCCGGATCAAAACAGTACACGAGCCCCACCACCTTGCCAAGGTAACAGTATAGGTCAAGGGGGAGGTATCAGGACTATGCCAGAGTATTCGACTACTTCTTCTCTCTGCTTGAGTACTGCTCCAATTCCGCGGTCATTGGCATTTGCTTCTACGGTGAATATTCCTATTGTATTCGGAAGTTTCAGCGCCAGTTGCTGCTCATTTATTTCTTGTTGCACTCGTGTGAACGTTCCATAGGCGATGTCAGTCCATTCATATTTCGTATCCTCCAGAAGGAGTTCATACAGTGGTGACCTGACGGAATGAAAATTTTTCACGCACCGACTATGGTGCCCCACTCGACTCATAAACCTCTTCAGCGTGTGCTTAGAATTCGGGACCACGGTTTCTCTAATTGTCAATATTTTCTCTGGCAGCTGCCTGATTATACTTTGCCAGCCTTGTGTCCCAATAACACCACCGATGGTCTTCGAGTGGTGACTTAACAACATTAGTCCGGAATCAACAGCTCCTAATTCGTTTTCAAAAAGCATGTAGGTTGGCAGCGTGTTCCAACTCTATGCCACTGTATACCACAATGTCGGCTCCATATTGTTGTATTTCTATTCAGGTGCAATCAACATTAACATATACAGACAATAACAGCGGTAGAGAGAGCACGTGAAAGCACATATTACATTCTGACATTTACATGCGGTAGCCTGGATGCGTGGACGAATGAGTCGTTGGTCAATGAAGAAGCGACCAACCAGAACGCAGCTTGAGTCACAGCATGAATGTAGGGCACACAGGCGTTATCGCCGCTGCTGCTGACTCAATCCTGACAAGGTTAACAGCCAGGTCTCGGAATAACTTCGCTGTATCCCCGGTAAGTAATATCTCACGGGTGCGATTATCTTTTATTCCGATGATGAATTGCTGAGACTGCAAAACTCCTTCGAACTTATTCTCCGCAATACTCGAATAATCACATTGTCTGACTGCTCGGATAAGACGGAATTTAAACTGCTCCAATGGTTCCAGAGCATTTTGTTCCAATTAGCAAAACTTGAACCTTTTTGTAAATACTTTCGTTCTACAACTCCATGATCAATCAAGTATAACCAGAACATCAGTTAACGAAATCTATGACTGCAAATCAAGTGCGTCGAGGTAAAGTTGTCTCCAATTGCCGACCAGTTGATGAAACAGCTTTAACTTCCGGTTTTCATTGTAGGTAGTACCAATCAGTGGCATATCTAAGTAAATTGTGAATGTAGTTTTCCACTGAGCCCAGTCACTTTCGGTCGGTAGTATGGCAGCATCACGCCAACAGGACTCCAGAGGCTGCAGAGTAAAAGCCATCAGACAGTTTTGTTTAACACGACACCCAGTGTTGTATTCCTATTCGGATGCAATCAGTTTAAGCTGCACAGGTAATAACGGCGATAGAGAGAACACGTGACTTAGGAAAAGTACACACTATATTCTGACATTTATAAACGGTGGCGTCATTCTTAAGTGCATGGTTGAATGAACAGTTGATCGTTGAAGACGCGACCAATCACAACGTAGCTTGAGTCATAGCACAAGTGCAGGACATTGGCAGCCATGACCCGTACAGAGTACATACTGTTACATCATCCATTCGATTTATCAATTGAGTTATCAGGCATTCAAATGCGAACGGTGCCCCGGATTAGCGCTTGAATTGGTACAGCTTTTCGTCCGCGGTGAATGCGGTTTCCTCACGACCCGCGAGTTTGACTGTCACCAATCAGTGTCCGGAGCGTAAACCCAACACTGTGGACAACTTCGCCTGTTGAAACTTATTGAAAATATCGACAACGGACGGTAACGGCCCAACTGCGTTCCGTGTTACCTTATTCAGCCTTTTAACTTCTATACAGAAGCGGTATTTCCCGTTGGACTTCACCAGGATAACAAGCGAGCTGTCCGAACTGTTAATTTCTTCGACAAGGCTCTTATCCCACACACTATGTATTTGCATTTTCACTTCCTCTTCCAAATGAGCAGGTATCCTACAAGGTCCGTGCGGCCGGAATGCTCCGGTTGTCGGCATTTCATGCACAAGAAGTGAGGATTATCGTCGTTCGTGAACAACTTAGCGTACATCTCAACCGTGGATTGAAACTAGGGGGCTGTGCAAATAGAAGTTTTGGACGTGCGCATTCCGTGCTGCCTAGTGAGTATCACGGAACTGTGCCTAGTTGACAGCTTCTTGAGTTTCAGGTCAATCACGGCATCTGTTGCAACAAAGAAATCGGCCCCAAGGATCGTGTGCCTAATTTCTGGAGACACACGGTATTTCATAATATGGCTCTCAGTACGCACCGAGCATTCTTTCACATCATCAACTAGCGAGATATGACCCTCAATTGTCTTGTAGCTTCCACGTGTTGCTTACCCCTACGAAGAATCCAAGAAATACCCGCCCTCACACTAACCAAGAACTCTTCTGTCGCCCCGCCCAACAAAAAGAACCGTATAACACTTCATCTGTAGACATATTTGTTGGGAAAAGGAACTTTTTCCCAAAAATTCGCGTTATTTGCAGGGGAAATGGATTTCTTCATTTCCCGGGAACTAGAAAGCTCGTGGGAATTCTGGAACGTCTAGGAAGCTACGCTCGCTTATGATTGGTCCATTCGGCGACCTAGGCCCAAGGCCACCGAAAACCTATAAATACAGTTGCTGTAAATCGCAATTTTGCCTTCGGGCTGAGCAGCAAATAAAGCTCGTTTGAAGGCCGTCTTTTTCCTTACTTGTTGG
>JTDE01005960.1:9662-25944 GCA_014338405.1 Paragonimus skrjabini miyazakii
CAATGACCCGTTCTTTTGACAAGTCGTGGCTGTATTGGTACGAGGCGTGCTGTTTTCAGTCATCGCAAGACACTTGCTGGAATATAAAACGCGATAAGTGTTGACAACACAATGAGAGGTCTGTGACAAAATTGGGAAAACTAAAATAAACATATACCGTACACATCTGGGTGATGTTGCGCACATCCTAGGCCCAGATAGCATTCGTATCGTACAACATTGAAGACCCATGGTCAGAGTGTTGGATAGTACCGTGGTGGAACATCGCAGAACATACAGATATGTTTCTGGTGTTGGTGACAATATCGACCAACAATAGTGAGAAACAGAATTCTGATTGTCACGTCCACTGGATAAGTTGTGGCTGCACTAGTACGAGACAGTCAAAATAATGACCAACAGATCACATACATTTCACCTGTCTTGTGGTTATTTTCACCTTTCGTGACATTGTTGATTGGCCACATGTTCAATTATTTATCATCTGATACTTATTTAACTTTTAGACAACCAAGTTTCACTGCAGATGTTCCAGAATTGTCTGAACACGCATTGTTGCCATCTCTTGGGACGCAAGGCATCTCGGCTCATGAGGCGTCCGTGTTCACCAAAATGTTTAACCATTTTACGTCACCCTTTATCCATCGTTTAGTAGACTTTTTCGTTTGCCAAGAAGCACTTTAGATCACTATCTTGATCTAATCGACAACTATTCAACTCGTACGTACAGGAAGTTGTGTGGCGCAAACGGAATCCCCGTAACTTTGTGGGACGACTGTTGTTTACCTTCTGGCACACGGACTGCCACTACCGCTGGGTTTCACTGTCGGCAGTTATCAGTAGGTTTCTCAGTTTATCGACTGCTTATCTTTACCCTTTAGATTCCTACCTCAACCTCTCCCAAGCTTAATGAATTGTATAAACAGAAAATATTGAAGACATGTCCGAATAAGCCGGTTGCAGTAAATATATATGACACTTTCAGTCTATCGCCAATGTAGGAACCTGGCTGTTCGCCAAGTACCACTTCATAGTCATACCCGGAAAGGGCAATCCCGCGAACTAACTCGTCAAACTTTTCTCCATTTTATATCACACATAAGAGTTGTATGTAGTGCAATATACTCGAACTCATCATCAAACATTGCTGATTCTGATCTATTAAGAGAATAAAATCGCCAGATTGGTCCCACCGACCTGGCGCATAAACGTCTGAGTATGTAGTATGCGTTCATACTAGTAGCTGCTTCAACCTCATTCACTTGATCAATGAAGAACGTTTCCGAATGCTGTGTTCGTTCAAACTAGTAGCCGCTACACCCGGTTGACCTAGATTATCAACAACGCCTCAGTATGCAGAATGCGTTCACACTAGGGGCTATTCCAACCTAATTGTGCGATGCAGGTTCACAATAGTAGATGCTTCAACCTCATTCACTCAAACTAGGAATAACGTCTGGGTCTACAGTATTGGTTCACACCAGCAACTGCTCTACCCGATTAACTTAGGCTATCAACAACGTCTCAGCATGCAGTATGCGTTCACACTATGGGCTGTTACAACCTGATTCACCTAAGACATTAGTAACGTCTGGGTATGCAATATAGGTTCACACATAGCTATAGCTGCTCCACCCGATTGACTTAGGCCATCAACAACATCTCAGCATGCAGTATGCGTTCACACTAGGGGCTATGCCTACCTGAATCATTTAAGCTATGAAGAACGTCTGGGTATGCATTGTAGGTTCACACTAGTAGATACTTCAACCTCATTCACTTAAGCTGTGAAAAACGTCTGAGTATGCATTCACACTTGTAGATGCTTCAACCTCATTCATTTAAGCTATGCATAACGTCTGCGTATGCAGTATATGTTCACACCAGTAGATGCTCCTTCCGAACCATTTTTACCATGAACAATTTGGAGAACGAACACATGCGGGAAGTGATGGAAAACCTGTGTTTGAAGCGTTTGCGGTACATGGTTAACATCCTCTTTGATTCCGTTGATTGTTATATTGATTGGAATATTTTTCTGCACCGCGATAGATACTTGGCGTTCTGAACATCATAGTTTGACTGGCTGAGAGCTATACCCCCGATGATCGACAGGCAGCTTGCTTTCATCTGTTTCCGTATATTGTTCCGCATGAACGCCACGCGACATCAACCTAGTTGGAAACAATGCAGTAGAGTGAATAGAATTTACTTCTGAAGATTCTCTATGACAGAGTGGGGCATGATACCCCTTTCTTACGCCGATCCATATACACCGAAGATGGAAACAACCACATGATAGCGTCATTTACAACCATTTCTAAGAGCAACGTTTCATCAACCAGTATCTACCTGAAATCTTGCAAACAAGGAGAAATAGTATAAATACCGTATAGACAACAAAGCTGGAAATGTTGTCATATGTGTTTCGCTATCAAATGTGTTAGTGTTCTTGTTGGAATGCAATGCCAACATTGTATGGTCGTATATTTTCATATCGATCATATCTGGTAAACGCCACAAAATAAAGCACTCTCGGACTATAGGATGATGTATTTCATCTTGAGAATGGCGATGATCGCAGTTATAATGCTTAAAAAAGTGAGCTAACGCCAAAAATGGCTTGTTTTCGCGAAAACGGTGGGAAAATTTTTCATCAACAAACCAATACTTTTGGGACTTGATCGATGTATTTCATTTTTCTCATTAACACCGTTTATTTACAATTGATGTACTGTAATTACTTAGTCTGAAAATCCGATTTTAAAATTAAAAAAAAGACTTAAAAATCGAGGATTCGCGGCAAAAGGACCATTTTGCCTTTCAAGCGGCCTTGAAGGCGAATCCCGTGAAACGGATAATTGCCTGCTCTGCAAGCAGGCAGCAAGTGCAGTTGTTCAGTCTTGTACCTGATGTGTTAAGCGCCAATGCTGAGCATGTAACCATTCTCTACCTGTGAGTCCCCTACCAGTTCACATTTGCGGTTTTAGCCTGAATCTTTAGCATTTTCCGTTTATGGAACGACCGCTGATTTATGCCTATGTTCACAGTGAGATACGCTCTTTCCTGCATCATTTGTGTGAAACACTTTGCGGGGTGAGGGGATCACATAACTGTCTGAACGTTTGTGATGGATAAAATGGCGGCCCAAATGCGAGCAACATGGGTCCTCTTTGTGTGCAACATAACGTTTAGCAATTTTCATAGTTAAGATGCCGTGAGGAAACACCTAGTTTGGTTTGCCTAACCCTACAACCAACATTTAGACAACTTAATCAAGAAACGGATACTTGTTTCATCGCATGGCAACACCCGATAACTTCGAAGAGTGACTAGACATTCTTCTCCATTATGGCGAAGGTTCAACCAAAATGCTGAAATAAGCCGACGAACGGACCTTAAGTTCATGAACAACTAGATGTCCAATTAGCTTCATATAAAACCTAGGATGACAATCCACGCACAATTCAGCGTTGTTCACTTCAGAAAGGGAACAAGTAACGACAATTATCCGTTTCACGAGATTCGCCTTGAAGGTCGTTCAAAAAGCGCAAATCCTCGATTTTTAAATATTTTTGAAATTTTAAAATCGGATTTTCAGGCAAAGTACTTACAGTACATCAACTGTAAATAGGCGGCGTTAATAGAAAAGTTGGAATACATGGAATAAGTTTCAAAAGTATTAGCTTGGTGATGAAAAACTTTTCTACCATTTTCGCAAAACCAACCCGTTATTGACATTAGCTCACTTTTTCGAGTCTCATAAATCCGATCATTGCCATTTGTGAGATGAAATACGTCATCCTATAGCCTGAGAGTGCTTCGTTTTGCGACGCTTCACAGATATGGTCGAAATGGAAATATACGACCATACTGTGTTTGCTTTGCATTTCAACAGGAACACCAACACCTTTGATAGTGAAACATGTATGATAACGTTTACAGCTTCTTTTCTTGTGCGTTATTTATACTACTTCTCTTGGTTTACAAGAATTTAGGTAAATACTGGTCGATGAAACGTTGCTGTTGGAAATGGTTGGAAATAACGCTATCGTGTGGTTGTTTCCATCTTCGGTGTATATGGATCGGCGTAAGAAAAGGGTTTCATGCCCCACTCTATCATCGAGAATCTTCAGAAGTAAATTCTGTTTACGCTACTGCATTGTTTCTAACTAGATTGATGTCGCGTGGCGTTCATGCGGAACAATATACGGAAACAGATGAAGTCAAGCTGTCTGCCGATCACCGGGAGGTATACCTGACAAGCAGCCGCACTACGATGTTTTTAACGCCAAGTATCTATTGCGGTGCAGAAAGCGTCCAATCAATATGGCAATCAATGGAATCAAAGAGGATGATAACCATGTACCGCAAACGCTTCAAACAAAGTTTTTCCATCACTTCCCGCATGTGTTTGTTCTCCAAATAGTTCATGGTGAAGGTGGTTCAAAAGGAGCATCTACTGCATACTCTGAAGCTGATCATGAATTAAGTCAATCGGGCGGAGCAGCTACTGGTGTGAACGTATACTGCATACACAGGCGTTATTCATAGCTTAATTGAACGAAGTTGAAACATCTATTATTGTGAACCTATATTGCACACACGGACGTTTTTCATAGCTTTAGTGAATCAAACTGAAGCATCTACAAGCGTGAACGCATCCTGTAGGCTGAGACGTTTTTGATAGCCTGAGCCAATCGACCAGAATCTAACTGAATTCTTGTAAACCAAGAGAAGTAGTATAAATAACGCACAAGAAAAGAAGCTGTAAACGTTATCATACATGTTTCACTATCAAAGGTGTTGGTGTTCCTGTTGAAATGCAAAGCAAACACAGTATGGTCGTATATTTCCATTTCGACCATATCTGTGAAGCGTCGCAAAACGAAGCACTCTCAGGCTATAGGATGACGTATTTCATCTCACAAATGGCAATGATCGGATTTATGAGACTCGAAAAAGTGAGCTAATGTCAATAACGGGTTGGTTTTGCGAAAATGGTAGAAAAGTTTTTCATCACCAAGCTAATACTTTTGAAACTTATTCCATGTATTCCAACTTTTCTATTAACGCCGCCTATTTACAGTTGATGTACTGTAAGTACTTTGCCTGAAAATCCGATTTTAAAATTTCAAAAATATTTAAAAATCGAGGATTCGTGCCTAAAGGACTGTTTTGCCTTTTGAACGACCTCCAAGGCAAATCCCGTGGAACGGATAATTGCTCAAGTAACTGTTTGTAGAATGCAAATGGGCGACTGAAAAAGCAGATTTGCAGACAATTCGACGGATCCCATCCATTGTATACCTCATTTAATGTAGCGGAACTTTAAGCCAACGTATTTTCACTGACTATTTTGTGTCCGTTTCTCTTATTTTCATCACATTTTGGCTTCGCGTTCGTACTTGAGATGTATGTACTGTTTCGATCCAATACATGAACCGGTGAGTGCGAATTTCTACTTTTCTTTCACTACACATATACGTCTTTCTCGGTTCTCTTAAAAATAAGCTGAGAACTCCCAATATCTTACAATGATTCATGATTTTGACATAAGTTTATTCGAGACATTGAGTTACCTTGATCCAGTTCACCAATAACGATGGAAGACATCGCATATGCCGTATATTTTAATGTTTTACGTCCGTGACTGGAGAACATTTGTTTATTTTCCGAGGACGCCATCAATTATAAATTTCCTGCGTTCTGCATCTCAAGCCCAGGTGGAGATGTTTTTCGAACTCGTACGATTACACTACATGCCACTATGTGGCTACGCAGTTTCCCACTGACGTTGCCTCAAAAGTAACTGATATACCGGAGGAGCCCCCATACGATAAACTCTAGGCAGCAGTTTCAAGGCGCATCACGGCATCAGACGAGGCCAAGATCCCACAGTTACTTTTCGGCGTCGAGTTGAGTGATCACACATCCTTTCAGTTGCTCCTCCACATGAAATCCCTGACTGGTGATAACAGAACGGATGATTCCATTCTAAGACAACTATGGACCACATGCCTTCCGCTTAAAATCTCGGTCATTTTGTCATTGAAAGACCCCGACACACCATTAGAAAAATTAGCAGAGACGGTGAATAAGGTTCACGGGTGTTCCTTCGAGCGTTCTATAGGCCATGTGCTCGACCCACCACAACGAGCTCCGCTTGATAACCCCCAGCTTCCAGTGTCTCAGCTGACATTTGCTAGCAATAACTTAGCTGGACACCCTATGAAGGACCGTAACTTCTCGTGCACTTGACTCCGCTCTAGCTTGCGAACTCTCACGTCTGAAGCCGAAAGCTCTAACATTTGTTACTATCACAGACGTTTCGGTTATAACGCATACATGTGTACATAGCCATGTGCATATACCAGTCCGCTTTCTGAAAAGAATGCAAATCCGGAAAGCTACCTGGCTAGCCAGCAATGACAACAGCTGACGCGAATTAGATCAACAGTTGCCTGTTTTATGTCCATGATAACTCTACTGGACTTCGTTTTCTGACTGACACTGATACAGAGGTCAGTGTTATACCTCCGGGTTGAACCAAACGCGATACAGAACCCGCGGAATAAACCCTACAGGCGGACAACCATTCCTAAATCGCAACGCACGGGCAACATCTCTTTACAGTCGATCTTGGACTGCGCCGAAGCTTTCCCTGGATTTTTATCATTGCCGACGTCCAACGCCCAATTATCGGCGGCAATTTTCTTACGAAGTACGGCTTGGCTGTTGATCTCAGCAGTCGGAAGCTCTAAGACAGCATCACTACTTTGTGCGTTCAAGGTAAAGCCACCAATGTCAACACGAACGGCTTTGCCATAGGCCAACCAGTACACGGTGCTGTTGAAACGATTTCTGGGGATCTACCAACCAGCACCAAGTACCACGGTTCCGAAACATGACGTTGCTCACCACATATTCATCAAGGGACCACCCAAACTCGCACGCCCACGCTGGCTGCCTTCTTGGAAGCTGAAGATCGCCGAGGCGGAATTTGTGGATATGTTACGTCTCGGAATCCACCATCCCTCAAACAGCCCACGGTGATCGTCTTTACACATGGTCCCCGAAAAGAATGCAGGAGATTGGAGGCCATGTGGTGACTACCGAATGCTGAACAAAGCCACCGTGCCGGACCGCTATCCTATTCCGCATATTCACGACCTCTCTGCTGGCCTTCCTACAAAAGAGATATTTCCCAAAATAGTTTTGGTCAAGTCGTATCACCAGATTCCCTTGGCTCCCGACGACATCACCAAAACAGCTACCACAACCCCGTATGGCTCATTTGAATTGTTTGGTATTCCTTTTGGCCTTGGAAACGCCGCCCAAACATTTGAACACTTCATGGGCCAATTTCTATCAGGAACAGACTTCGTGTTCGTTTACACTGATGACATACTTTATGTCAGCAACAGGGATCAGGAGCACTTGTCTCATTTGAGGTTTGGCTTCGAACGTCTGAACCACTATGCAATCACTATCAACACAACCAAATACGTTTTCAGTGATTCTTTCACTGACTTTCCCTGTCTTCACCTTGACAAAGATGGCATCAGACCATTACCGAAAAAATCCAACGCAATTTCGGATTATCCATTGCCTTAGTCTATCAAAAGCCTTCGTCGATTTTTGGGGATTATCCATTATCATTGACGCTTTATCCCAAATTACTCTGACATGCTCAAACAACTGATTGGTTGGCTGTAGAATAACCCCGACAGATTAGTCTTCACTCCCGAGGCCACAGCCGTTTTCATATCCGTCAAGCAGGCCCTGGCGAACCCCTTATTTCTCGGCTATCTGAGTACTAACGAACAAGCATGGTTAGCTCTAAAGACTGACGCACGCCAGTCTGCTGTCGGCGCTGTTTTGCAGCAAGGCATTGCTGATAAATTCCGACCGTTATCCTTTTTCTCCCGAAAGTTACAGCCTGCCCGAACGAGTAGAGTACTTTCGGCGGAGAACTGCTGGCTACCTACCTCGCCGCCAAGCATTTCCGACATTTGTTAGAAAGATATTAGTTAACCGTCTTAACTGATCCCAAGCCGTTAAAGCACGCTTTCAGCATTTCTCTAGACAGGCACTCCCCAAGAGAACCCGCCACTTAGACTTTCTCCCTCAGTTCATGACGGATCTCTGTTATACTGATGATCCAAGTGAACTGGTCACAAACGCCCTGCCTTGCGCGCATATTCATCACTTATCCACATTTTCCATCGATTTAGAAGCCACAGCGGCGGCCCAACAAAACGATGCGGAATTTAATCAGCTACCTTCTCACCCGCCTCTGAAATTTGTACATTTATCACTCCTGTATAGCGACCCCAAAATTCACTGCGATATCTAGACCGGTAAACCTTGACCTTATGTCCCCTCTAATTTTCGGCAAAACATTTTCAGCCATTTTCATTATACCTACCACCCTAGCATCCGTTCCACCGACAGTGATCACCGACGGTTTTGTCTGGCCGAACATGCGCAAGGATCTACGTGAATGGGCCAAACGCTGTCTGTCCTCACAGCAAATTAAGGTACACCGCCACACCATCATCACACCTGAAACCTTCAGTATACCGGACGCCTGTTTCAGATACGCGCATGTTGACATGGCGAGCCCACTTCCATCTCGACAGACTTTACCAATCTGTTGATCTGCGTTGATCGCTTCACAAGCTAGCCGCATGCAACGCCCGTGCGCGACATCTTAGCCGAGAACATAGCATGGACGTTTGTAGAATCCTGGATATCTCCCTCCGGCGTACCTGTTTTTGTCGCCACCAAATGCGCTTCTCAGTTCGCATCCGCGCAGTTTCGTGACCTGCGGCGCTTGTTCGGCTTTGAATAGGTTCGAACAACCGCCTACCACCCAGCGTCAAATGTCTTAGTGGAACGTTTTCATCGTCGACATAAAGCCGCCATCTCTGCCACGACATCCGGTTCAAAATGGTATGAAAATTTAACAATCATTTTTCAATGCATCCGTAACATCATCAAGGAATACATCGGCTGCACTCCAGCTGAACTGGTTTATGGCAGCATCTTACGCCTGCCAGACGAAATGTTCACGGATTCTAGAACCACGGGCGAGATAGATCTAACGTCTTACGTCACACGTCTGAAACTGTACATGCGCAAGTTTAAGCCCACCCGGACGAGAACGACTAAGATGCAGATCCAAGAACACGAAGACCTACGTACTTTCCCCTTCGTGTTTATCAGGCTGATGCACAAAAGAAGTCCCTACAGCCACCCTATGACAGTCCGTTCAAAGTGCTTTAACGCAAAGATAAGTACGTTATCATCAAACATAATGGCACATGTGGTTCATCAAGTATCGACCATTTGAATTCGGTCTGTGTGAACCCTTACGATTAAGCATTTTATACTTCAAGATTTTCACTTTTCTTTGCGCTCTTCACCCTCCTCAACTTCACATGTGCACCCGATGTTTAAACCAAGTGAATCGAACAGATCAACAATATAAATTTTCTCTCCACGTTTGTGAACCGTGTGTTCTGTTTACGGTCCCTGCCGCTTGTGTACGGATTTCTGGAAAGTTAGTCAATAACGTAGTTAATCGTCTGGTTCAGTATATCTGTGTATTTATCTGTCATCAAAATGATCTCTGTTGTGACCTCAAAATCCCTTGTAAGCAATGCAACTGATCGCATCAGTTGGATACCCCATTCAGTGTAGTGGAACTCTAAACAAACGTACCTTCACTAACTATTGTGGGTCTGCCCCTCTTACTTTCATCACATTTTGGCTTCGTGTTCATACCCAAGCTTCATATAGTGTTTAAGTCCACTACAAGAGCTTAACTTCGTTCTTCTCAAAAAGAACCGATACGGAGTGATTCGTGCTTGATATCCAGCAATTCACCGAGTGATACACGGGTTCGGGGCAGAGGCTCAAAATACCCGGATCCAGTCGGTTTTCCTGTTCGATGTCAAGCAAGCGTCTGTGGATCTGGAATGCATCCAGTGAAAACGGGTTATAGCAGCTGTCTTGGGGCTTACAGTAAATATCAATAATAGAGTGGGATTACTCAATTTCAGCTCCAATTTCAAACTCAGATCCAGGAAGTGCTGAAGGCCTGTGCCTGCGACCGTCCTGATGCTTGACTAGTATGACCCGAAAGTGGACCAGACTGCGTTTTCTGTCAATACAAGTGTGCTCAGTAATAGCCTAAGCTTAGTGATAAAAGAAAAAATGACAAATCCTGGTTCACCTGAATGGTAAAACTGATCCCAAACTGTTAATCTGTGACCCCTGAACTCCTTATCCTGACACACCACAAACATACTACAGTACTTGTGCTTGTGTGACGTGAAACTGTGTACAAGTCAATGAGTTCGCCTATTACACTTCACCGTTCGAGCTTGAATAGGTCCAGCAAATTTGGTCGGTCTGTGTAGCTCAGACCCATAATAACGCACACCATATATATGGCGATCTATTGTGTTCTTTCAGAGAAAAAGAGATAAAGTGACCCAGCTTGGACACAGTGCTTCTGGTGGGGGCAAACGAGCATCAAGCGATGCTTCAAAGCTATCTGAAGCAGCGCTGCCAACGACCTCAGAAGAAAGACTGTTCAGGCGTGCAATATTTCTTTAAGAACTACCGCCTGAAGACGGTCTGATGACGAAGCTTGAAAGGCTTCTGGCTATGTCTCCGCCGGCCTCCATCATTTATTACTACGGAGGATTGTTTAACGAAGAAGTCTGTAGGAATTAAATTACCGCAGACTCGTCCAAACCGAAGTTGATACAGATCAATAATTTGAAGTCAAGACTCGTGGGCGACGATCATTAGATCCGTGACTCGTTGGATGGTCGGGTGCTGGACAACGAGTATTCCCTTCTTCAGGCTGGTGTACACGACGTGATTAGCATATTGGAGTAGCGCTGGGAATGCTCTCTTGTCTATGCAGATGAAGGGTCCTCAGTCATCCTAGAAGTTGCAAATCCCTTTCTACTGCCATCTCGTGGTGATACGCGAACGATAAGTTAAACTACCTCCGGTTGCTAGGATGTTTCTTCAGTTTGATTTTCATATCTACCGTGTTGAACGCACTTTGAAACACGAAGGCACTGCCAAAATCTCCACCGAATGATATGTGCACGCACTAAGTTTAATTCAGTGAGAGGTTTCAATCGCCTGGCAGCGCTTAACCGCGTCGTTTTAAATCTATAGTGCACAGGGATCGGTGACATTCCAGACTTTCGCTTCATCAAAGTACAGAATAGTGCTGCTGGAAATATTGTTTGGGAGGTCGTTGACGTAAACAATTGATGTATTGTACGTACTAAGCCTGAACTTCCGGTTTTAAAATCTTCAAAACTATGTAGAAAACCATTGTTCACGCCGGAAGGACCGTTTTGCCTTTTGAACGACCTTCAAGCCGAATTCCTCGAAACGGAGAATTGCCGTGGGATGAAATTTCGGTTCGACTGAGATTTCAACCTAATTAGCGCATTGAAATTGGCTTTTCAACTGCTACAAAACTCAGTGGTTTGAACTATGGAAGGGGTATTAACTTCAGCATGGATTAGGAAGAATTGATTGGTGACTCTGGGAAAGGCATGGTTTTGACAAGAACATAAGCTTCCGTGCTGATGAAATGTAGAATGTAAGTAACCTTCTTCCTGTCGTACAACCCAGATTTTGCGAGGAAGCAAATGTCAAACTTCTTCAAATAATTCCTCACTTCTCGAACATTTGGATTAGTGGATAGTTGATTCATTTCAGTAGCCATCATAAATATGGCGAAAGCGCGACGACAAATGTTGTAATTGGGATTGAACTATACAGGATAACGACCGAACATATAAGAATCGCAAAACACAGTTAGACAGAACAACACAGAACTTATACTGTTGAATCGTATATATCAGGACTAGTAAAATTATTGCATAGCAAAAGGAGACAAAGAATGTCAGTCGTGTTCATTACAAAACTCTAGTCAGCTTGCTATGAAACAGAGAAGCTGAGATGAAAAGTTCTGTTGTAAAACACTTCTGAATAACCAGCAGTCCGTTCACGAGTCACTTAGGAAGCAGTGAAGCGCATAAATGGAAGGGGTATTTCGCGAGCAATGTATATTCTCAACTACAACAGCAACGGGAAAATGGGTTCAACGTTACGCCTTCTGGCAAATGAGGGACAGTGGGTTCTGTAGACCACCTACCCACTTTTACTAGTCCAGTGGTTTTCAGGTATTTGAATTACAATATTTATTAAGGAACTCAATCAGCTTCATAATGAATAGTCCGACTGAGTTCTGACTAGCAGTTTGTCGGTCAACCGGAATACCACAATGATATGGCTTAAAAACATGAACCACTGGGAAAAGAGACAATTATTGAAACTACCTCGGGCAACAACAAGATGAGATATCCTTTATGTTACAACGAATGGTACGTAACCCCGTTTCGAGAATAAAACCCCCGGCTTGACAGGCATTCTCGAGTATACTTAAACACATCTTGCATCCTGTGGTGTGGATCACGGAAACACAAGGTAATGTACATGCAAATTTAACCGACAGTTGGGAGCAATTCCAAGTATTCAATATAAGCAGAACACAAATGCTTTTCAACCGTGTACTATGAGCATTCACTAATGTTTGAACGAGAAATGTTGTTAGGAATTCTTAGACGGCGCTTTTACAGTGTCTGATCTTACTCCTCACTTGGTCGAAAGCGTTGTTATCAGTAAAGGAAACAAAACGCTTGGTCAGATTTACCAACGAAGCACATTTTACGAAGGTGCTGAAAGGCCTCAATGCTGGCAGATTTTATAGCATACGGCAAAGTTTTCAATCGCGCTACGCTTCTCTTGTACATCTTACTGCACACATATCAGTAAATACGATTTCACTGGGGTGCATATAAACCTACCAGATGGCAAGAGTGCTAGGGATATCACTCATTAAAATTAGGCGACAAGGCAGTGACACCCGGGTTAAAAAAGCCAGTTACACGCCACCGTGCAATTCAACAGTAATGAGCAAATACACGAACAGGTGACTTGAAAGACAGCGTCTTCAGAATATAATCAACAATTACCCCGTTGAATACGCGTTGTATACACGGAAAACGTGAAAATGACTCCTTTTGGTTTTACCAAACACTAAGTTGCAGTATAAAATCTATATGAAATCAAATGATGTGTGGCCTCAGCCAGGATTGCGTATCTAAACTCAGGAAAGGATATAAGACAACCTTTTAAGGAAAGCGTGCGGGCCTTGACAATTTCCGATTAACAAGAAACTACCTTGTCCTGCGAAGGTTACATAACCTAGCTAATCTGTGCGTACGCGTCTAAAGTCCAGGTCACTTTCATTTTCCGGTAAAATGCTTAACTCATGGTGAATCTTCCCAGTTCGTCAATACGTAATACCATGTCCATATCCTGAGGTAATTCACAGTAGCCCACATAAGTAATAACAGCGGTACAGAGGATGGCATTTTTTTCGTATAATGGGCACTTGCAGGAACGAGAATGTAACTCCGTTTTGCTTGACAAATGGTAAACTGTAAGATGGTCTAGTAGACTATGGTGAATAATGCAGTGTGCAATGTATTTGGCAAAGACTTTTATGCGATGTTGATATTTTTATGTTAGTTAAAATATATGAAGCCAACCATACCATAAATATAGCGCGACAAGTGATTGAACAACAGTTTTCACAGGACAGGGTTACTGTTAAAGTGTCCGTTTGCGTTGCGTGAAGACTGTCCTGTATTTGACGGAAAATAGTTCACCACGTTCCCCGTCCACATTTACCACCTTCTCGTTGATCCTTCTTCCCCTTAAATTTGACATCTTCTAGGTAGTGATTTCCAGCCGTTCTTGCAAAGACTGACACGACCAGTCAAATTACGCACGCTACACACCATTTCCCTCATGAACATTACACTTGTATCTTAGCACCCTGTTATTGAAAACTCGCCAACAAAACCGTTTTTTCTCGACAGTGGCGATGATATGCACTACTGACAAGCTCTAATGTGAACGAAACTCAAGTCTAGTGCTTCTTTTCGAAAGGGGCCGTCTGGATAGTCTATGGAAACGCAACAGCTGCGATCAAATACGGGTGACGTTCAAACTGAAATAAACCAAATCCCCGTATACTCATCAGTAAATAGGATATGAGGTAATATCACGCGATACTGACCGTTTTCATTCGGATGTTATCAGATCCGTTTTTGTAGGTATTCCGAGATAAGCACAGCATAAAAATTTTCGTGAGTTTCGATAAGGTTAGAAAGGCTTTAAGCTCCGTTTAAGTTGATTTGTATTTTTACTGGTGTAAGTGCTCGATTTTTTTCCAAATGCAGATACACCCCATCGTAAAACGTTGGCACATAGCTTTTTTGAATACTAAAGGCCAGCGGGAGAAACTCTTTGTTCATGAAGCTAGATTTTGATATATGTTTCAGACGGTAACAAAGTTAGCGGTGAACCTATTGCCATAATCTAAACTATACATGAGTGTAAGTTTTGGCTAGAGCCCCCGTAGCCAAACAAACTCAATTTTCAATCATTGACAACTTTCTTTATAGCTCACATGAAGTGAGTGGACAATGAGACCCCTCATGTATGAACGTACGGTACGCGAAGTGGTGTCTTATGCGTAGCCTGCAAAGTTGCAACCGTTTAATGGATAGAAAGAGTATATATTAGATGTAGCTTATTGTTCGTCTGGTTTCAGCTACTCTGAGAGATGTATGTTCAACGAAAGTGGTTAATTTTAAATAAGGTACTACAGGATCACGCACCGCGGTGGCAGTCGATTTACTGTGGCCATTCAGCTTCTGGTATGTGATAATCATATGCATCAAAGTTGGATTTGTTTGATGAAAAGTTCACCAGCCAACTTTGATACCTGGGCTTCGTCGTTATAAAGTCTTTTTGCATATTAACCACACTAGAATTAAGAATGCCAAATGGAAAAATATACAATTGCGATATCGCTAGCGTGTGGGAGTGTTTTATCATGCCTGATAACGTCATATCATTTAATTATACAAGAAGTGGTGATGATCCAGAAAGGCTTCTTTGACTCACCTCACCGATGGTTGGTAGGCCCAGTGAGCAGGTGTCTACTACTTTGGCGGTTTGCGTACAACCTCCAACGTATGAAACAAACTAGGCAAGTAATTACTGCTGCGTGTAATCGACAGAACGTAAATATCTCTGTAATCCGTCAGTTAAAAAAATTTCTTTCGCCACCAATGTTGTTGCAATGTTGTGGAATTTTGCGGTTTATTAAAATCCAGAATTCTGTAGTTACAGCATCACTTTGTTTTAATCCTCCGAAGAAGTAAGCTAAGAATGTGCGGTAGTTCAGTGGCATGGGGATTGATGAAAGAGATAACCGAAAGTTTCATACCACGTTATTTCGGAAAACTGATGGCGGAATATAATGGAAAAATATCTCATACACCTGGAAGCATATGGTTTTACTAAATTTTGAATGTGATAAAGGTGGAAAACGTTATTATATTTCCGTCAAATGGGACATTGTTAAAACATGGGGACTAAGCTATTCATAAGGCAATAACCTGTTTTTTCGAGAATCGGTTCGAAGGTCGTTCAAAATGCACAACGGCCATTTTGGCGCGAATCCTCGTTTTTAAATAATTTTGGAAATTTTAAAATCGGATTTTTAGTCAAAGTACCTGCAGTATACCAATGGTAAATAAACAGCGTTAATGAGAAAGTTGAAATACACCGATCAAGTCCCAAAAGTATCGGTTCGGTGACGAAAAATGTTTCCAGCATTTTCATGAAACTAACGCACTATTGGCGTTAATTGGCTTTTGTAAGCCTGATAATTGTGCTCGTTGCAATTTTAAGGACGAAATTCGCCATCCTATGGTTCGAGAGCGCTTAACGTTGCGGCATTTTGAAGATATGGCCCAAATGGAAATATACGGCCACACAAAGTTTGCATTGAATTTCAACAAGAATACCGACGTATTGGATGGTGGAACATGTATGGTAATGTTTCCAGCTTCCTTATCTATACGATATTTATACTATTTCTCCTGGTTTGCAAGATTTCAGGTAGATAATGTTAGACAAAACGTTGCTCTTAGAAATGGTTGAAAAGGACGCTATGATGTGATGTCTTCCATCACCGGTGTATATGGATCGGCGTAGGAAAAGGGCGTTGTGTCCCATAGTATCACTGGGAATCTTCATGAGTAAATTTTACTCACTCTACTGCATCGTTTCAACTGGATTGAGGTCGCGTGTC
>JTDE01005961.1:2315-15226 GCA_014338405.1 Paragonimus skrjabini miyazakii
TAACACATATCACTCATAGAAATTAAAAAACCATATTGCGCAAAATTTCCACTCTACCAAGAAACATTCAGTTATTTATTGATTGTGGAGAAAAGATGATTCATCAAAGATTTTAGGAAACGCCGAACGAAATTGAAATGTTTTGCCAGAAAACATAGTATGACGTGAGGGTAATTTTTTGTCGCATTTTTCAGTAGATCTGAGACATACAAACTGCATGAGCTTCAATGATTGTTGGAACTATATTTACACTTTAATACGACAACAAAATGGCCATATTTTGGGCATTTTTCTATATATGATATCGGATGATCGAAATCGCATCAACGTGGTTGAAATTCGGTTTATGAAGTAAATTTGGTGTCCGTATTTTAAGTAATCGGAAAACGTCTGATTATATAATTGCGACACAAAATTTTTTTGTGTGTAATCAAGGATTTAGTCAATTGCAAGTCAAAAATTAGAAACCTAGAGTTCTGCTCAGAAGAGGAGATGAAGACGGAGATTTCGGTGTGACTCTTAAGGCCGGGTATTATGGTAACCAGTCATAATCAATAGGCTAGTTTTGCGTCTTCCATTGAGGAGATTGGGCATTCAGATCATTTATCGGGAGCAGAAGTAACCGAGTGTTAACCAGTGGCAATTTCTCAGTGCCTATTAGAACGTCAGTCACATCATAGAAACAGCGCAGCCAACTCGCAAATGAGTTGGTGTCTACACGTTCTCATTATAGTTTCGTGGAAACGTGGTTGAAATTCGGATCAAAGTCGTTGCGAAGTAGTGAACTGCTGAGAAAGTAAAGCGAAACTTTTGTCCAATGGTTCATTCTGACAGAGTCAAGGACAATAATGTATTATAAAGTAAAGCGTTTTGTCAATTTTTATTGACGTTCAAATTTCGATAAAAACATTTGTATACTACTGATGGCTCTTAAGTGGTGCAAAGACATTTTATAGCATCGTACTGCCTACGAGGAGTATTAAATTAGTCACTGGACTTACGATAGGGCATTGTCCCAAAATGCTCGGTATGATTAAACCTATGACAATGGAAATATTTTCGCTGCGAATAAAACCGGAATTTTTATTATCAAATGAGATTGAACAAGATCAAGCACCAGTTACATTAGTTATCATATTTGTGTGCAACTCTGAGTGTTTCGGGTAGATATCGAATATTCAAAAACTCTGAAATGTCAATTTAACAAAACTTTCTAAATAGATCGCTCCTGCAGACAAGTCGGTTTTTCTCAAATGGATTTTCGAGTGATACATGTTTCTTGCAAACCCAAAAGGTTGTTTTCCACTTTTGAGAAGCGATCTACCATTATTTTTACCATCAAAATTACAGCCCAACTTTTGTGATTAACCCAAACCGGACAATTAAGGCCACATGATTGCTAGCCGTCGGCATTTATATTGTTCCTCAGATGGCAAATTGAAGCAACGCCGTTGTCTTTGTGATACTTATGACATACTAAAAGAACTGCTATCTGCGATAGCTTTGGACTAATTTGAATATTTTTACCCGTTGCGATCAATTGTTTAATGATCCAAATTATTGCACTGATATCTTTGTTTGCGGAAACCATTTTATCATCCCCTCATCTCAAGAAGCTTCGTTGGATAAAATAATTTGAGTACTTAACCTGAAGTTTGTGGGAGTATAGTGGCCTATACAGCTGCCTAAAAATATGTTATATCTTCTCACCGTTCAGTACACTCACACATCGTTTGATAACAAAATTTGTTGCATAGTCTGGGATGTATTGAAGAAATTTACTGTTGTCAGCCGCCCGATACGCACACTATTTTGAAGTGTTGAAACGTTGAAAAAAAAATCACATCGGAGGTTTCTTCCCCCATCTGCTTGTGAATCGCTTTCTTTCACATATAGCCTGTTTTCTGTTGAACGTAGTACTGCGTACACATATATGGTATAGTTCAAAGCCACTTATGCCCGAAGGGTGTGCTAAAATTTTACTTTAGCCTTTGTGAGTATATTCATACGGCGCATCACACAGGAAAAAATGCTAGAATGCTTAAGGACCGCTAGCGTTCGTCGGGTACCGAGTCAAGCACATCCAAATTCACATCGTTTGTTTGCATCTCAGTAGCGTAGAAACATTTTGAGGAGCTCCTCCTTAAGTGAACAATGTTGCAAAATAACTCTACCGTCCAATATCAGTTTACTTAATGTTGGCCCCAGCTTATTGCTGAGGCATTGTTTCGTCTTGTCCACACAATTACCTCACCCCTGGATACCAGCTGAAGGACAGCATGTTCCCGTTTTCTCGATAAAAGCCATATTATTACGTGCACCAACAAAGAGGTTATTTTGTCTTCTGAAGTGCATGGCATTCAATTGTCTCCCAAAAACTTGTTCCGTGATTATGTTTCAAATCTACCCCGACTCATAGGTTCGAAATGTCGAGATTGTGCCCCATTAACCATCGACTTCAGTAATCATCAAGACGCAACTGTCTTCCAGTTTTTCTATTCTCTTCATACGGTTTTCATTTTAATCCTCAAACATGTACTTTCGCTAAAGTCTAAGTGTGGTGTCGTTTTGGTGTCTATTTTAGGGAACTAGCCTTCAACTTCGTCCTGAAGAATGGTCTTACCGAATTGGCTAGTTGATCTAACACACCCTCTTTCTCTTTCCCTTGTTGAAGACGTTCCACTGTATTGACTGATGTTTTATCTTATTTTCTTGAAGGAAAAATCTACAGGCAGCTTTTCAAAACTTGTACCTAGATACAAGTTGAAAACGAGTTTATCCTCAAGCTCTAATCCATCAAATGCTGAGATGAAAATTTAGGCTACAACTTAATGTGACCTCTTAGCTATGGCCATGCTTATTGTGAAATTACTGGGGTTGTGGTTAACACGCTGGTCTCATAATCATGAAGGCCGAAGTGCGAAATTGCGGTTTGGACGAGAGTACGCTCTGATGATGAGCTTTAATTAGAGCAGAACTCGAGTCTGGTGCTACTTATTGATATGCGCTGGTATAAAGATTATCTGAATGCAAAGGATGTATAATTATCCTGAAAGACCACCTTGGCCAGATCAAGTTATACTTGACAATCTGTTATATACTTTTTCTGTGTACACCAAGTTTTCCAATACTAGGTTGTGTTTCTCTCTGAGTCAAAATGAACAGGGAGGAAATTGGGTGAGTGAAGTTGATAGAGAGAAAGGGGACCGCAGAAATTTCGATGTGCAAATCCAAAAAATAACCGAAGTGAAATGTAGCTTGGTGTCCATGGCCTGAATTCGTCACCCCTAGGTCGGTCGTCGAAATAATGCATGAGTATGTGTTTAGCCGTGTATCCGATTATATCAAATGGGCGACTTGACCGGCTGTTTTGTCCTGGTAAGATGTACTCTTCGAGGACTGCAATGATATTAAGTTCACGAGTAAACAGATCAGTAGCATGACGGTCCAAATCCTTTAGTGTCATAATTCATAACCATCGGCTTATATCACAGTATTAACCGATGTCTCAAAGACCAATCGTTTGTATCCATAAGGGTGAATAACGAGTGTCTGCTGTGAGCTTTCCACAATAATTTCGCCAGCATCAAGCCTAACCCAATAATTATACTGCATGTATTGACGTCACTATTTAACTAATCAGTGACGCCTTCAAACGTAATAACTCCCTATACAATTAGCTGGGCTTAGCACACTCAGATCAATATCGATTAGCTTATCCTTTGAAAACACTTTTTGTATAAGGCTGAGACTGCATTCACAGTTTCAAATCTTCAGTTAGGCTGTAGCATCTAGTGTGCGACTCTCAGATCATGTGACTGCTCAATTCTATTTTTGGCTATCAGTTAAGGTCACGTGTTATATTAATAATTCAGTGAATCGACTCAAATAATTTTGCATTTTTCGCAGAATTCATGCTTCTAAACTGACCGATGATGCTAGATAATCTAAAGCAGCTTCTATTTAGGTCAGCGTGTGGTTCATTAGATAAATTAACATTCGCTCACTGAAACAATAGACCCGTTTCATCGGACAAGAATAACCTGACCTTCAATGGTTGTTAAATATATGATTTTCCACAACCCAATCTATCTCACAATGGTTATTGGTTTAAGTAGATTGTTTTCACGATGACAATTGTAATCACATGCGTCTACTAGAAAAAACAAACTGCTGTTCTCTAGTGTGTCCTCCGAAGATACAGACATATCAAGAATAGAATCTTTAGACAGAAAACTTCACGCCAAAGAACAAACTTTGTGCAATACTAACGTTTCCACTCCAGGTGTTTCGCTGCAGAACCAAACCTAAAGAATTCTTCTGGATCAACATTTTGATTGTAAAGTGTGCAAGTTAGTTTCCAGATGACTGAAAAACGTCAGCTGGATTATTCTTGAATTTCAAGATGTATCTCTATTCAAGCCAAGATAATATGAACACTTACTACACATCACTTTGAAAAACTAAGATTTCATTCGTAATTAGCTACCAAACTTAATATATCATACAAAGCATTCAAGTTGCTTCTCGAATTACAGAAAACGAATGCTCTCCAAACGATCAGTTCCACACTCTAGCTGTTTTTTCAATGTAAGCTAGGATGAGCAGAATTTGACAGAGATTTTGTTTGGGAACCTGAGCACCTGGGCACATTGACTCATGTTAAACATCAACATTTTTAAGCTGATTACTGAATTTGACCAAGTTTGTAGGTTTTTGTCATTTGATTTGCACAACTAATTTGTGTTTCCATTTTTTTCTGCACGGTGTTGCTTAGGTGTTTAAAATGTTTATTAACTGTGATTGTTTTCATGAATTGAATACCTTTCAGATAGTTTTACATTGACGTATATTTTCACTAAGCATGCAGATCATGCGGAGCTGACAATTATCAGTTACTAAATAATTAACGCGAGGTAAAATATTATGACTGATTACGTGAGTTCTCAGTTTTTATGGATCTAGTCTCTTGTCAAAATGAAAATTTAGCTAACAAGATAATCGAACAATACTCAGAATTTTATTGAAAATAACAGTATTGATTAAACACTGAAGATGTTTTGTCTTGATAATTGTGTTTCTGGCAAATACATAAATAGTTTACATTGTGACACAATTTATCATAAAAAATTACTCAGTTTTTGATATCCCCCTGGTAATCGTTCCGTTGTCCATGGATTTCGTTAATACATGAGTTTGTCACGTCGAATTTTATAGCCATTGACTATGTTCATTACACGGTTTGTTGAGCGTGATTGTGAGTGGTTATCTAGAGGAAAATCAATTGCCAAACTTTCGGGTTGAGCGTGGCTTCAATCGTAAACACTTTAGCAAGATGAGTGGTAGTTTCTGCAGCAGAGTGGTAAAAACTTCTATTCAGCGACTTCGATCAATAGGACCGAATATATTATGTGAAAGTCTCTAAAAATGTTTCATCAGTTATGTATAGACAAGGCAAAATGTATAGTTCTAGAAGCAATGACGGTCGGTCACACTATGCTACACAACCAAAAACCACATGCCTTCCGGGTGTCTAACAATCGTTGCCAATGCTTGCGTTCTTGAAGGCTCGTTCTTGCGTGCAGATAACCCTTTGTCAGGAAAACTATAAACCCTATTTCGTTAGCAACGCTTTCCATAAATGAAGCTTATTCACCTGGTCCCATATCCAGCCAAATTTGAACGTTTGTGAATTCATCACACCTGATATGTGAACTAAAGTTCTTAATTTCATATGAGATAGAGAGTGCTTTAACTATGTATATCTATACAATGAGTACGGAGCTTTATTGTTATAGGCTACGTTTTATAAATTTAATGAACCATAAGTAAAAGAAGTAAACTTAATGAAGTCAAATAGTTTTGTAGGTGAGCACATCGTTTCTACTTGTATGACGGAGAAAATTCGCGGTGCCGTACGCTTCTGGAAACAGTAAAGATAGCGTAACAGGGAACAGTTTAAAGTGGCTGACCTCGAGTGACAAATAGATGTATTACACAAGCATATTTGTGCCAAAGTATCCTACGCCCTTAAAGACATCACAGGATTTTGTTTTTACGGTTTGCACTACCTGCTAGCTTGGAAAATATTTTGCGCAAAATGCGAGATGAATAGCTGTCTGTCGAACAAAGCTGCATATGAGAAATAGTCTTTAAAAGATTTTGACTTCTACCTCTTCTACTGAGGTGAAATAAACTGTGTTCAGTTGTGTAAGAACCCAACAGCAAAAAATTGACAAGGATGTTAAATGACCTTGTAAGGCGGAACCGAATCAGAAGAACAAAGTTTTCCAGGCAAAAGTTAAATTCTTATTACGCTTGACGAAAATTGGCGGTGGATGAAAGAAAAGAGAATGTGGGTGCATCAAATTAGCAATTAGTGACTTAGTGTTAAATAATGTATACTCAGATTAATTTTGAAAGTGATATGTTCAATCGTATAATTAATGAGGTTACTAAACGAAGTGCTATGGAACAGGAGTGAACGCGGTATTATTCCGTAAGTCGTTACATGATGTTATGCATTCTAAATGTTTAGATTTCTCGAATCATCCTCCGGCTGTCTCCTTGTTGTATTACACAAATGTAACGTCGGCATTTTCTACTACCACATAACAATCTGAAATTGACCGTTATGGAGGATTTTTTCACAGTTTCCAGAAGCAGTCTTTCTAAAATACATCTCTAACCCTTAATGAAATTCAGTTCATCAACCTCTCACCGTATTACGATGAAACAGAAGAAATCTTTGAAAACGCTAGCAGCACATAGGAGAAGTCGTTGAATTTTGTAAATCATTTTACTGTGTCACAGCACACGCGATTATTTCAAAGGAATCACATTTGTCTTAGTCGTTAGTGATTACTGGCATGGCATCATTTGGTGTTCACCAACCAATTTGTCTGACACTGCTAATAAATGTGAGAACCAGAAATATAACTGGTGACCGATATTTCTGTTCTGTCGAACTGTGTAGCAGTTTGATGCATGGACTACCTATACTACGAGTATTTGAGCGAACCAAACTCAGTTCTGGACGACCTTGTACTAGCTGGGACACTGGGTGTGACTGAGCAGTTCGTATTTCCTAAGCAAAAGGTCAAGTGATTGCCTGTAGCTGACAGAGCTAAACCTTCATTAATAAAACGTCAAAAAGGTGGTTTAATTTTGTAACCGTAACCTGTCCACATTTCACTTCATCGGTTACTACAAGATCAGTCCTTCTCAAAAATGATTTCTCAATAACAGAAGCATACGTGCACATCTGCCACACAGTTTTGACAAACCATAATCCGAACAGACATTGCAAAACGCAGCTGGATCGCACTGACTGTAAGAAATGGAAAATTTAGAATTCCAACATGAGTAAAACATGTAGTTGTTCGTTCACGAATCAAGTAACTGTTAATGGGAACTATCAAACGTACAGTATAAAGTGAATCCTTGACATACCACTGTGCGTTAAGAAATCAACGACAGGGTAAAATGTTTTTATGCACCCGCTTGTTTGTTTTATATACAAAATTTATTCTACGCTTTCCGTAAGTTGTCAAATTCTGGTACAGATGTAATCTTAGCAGATCAACTCATCCACCCACAGTCTAACAAAACGTTAGAAAATGAAATTATAAAATAATCCTTAACGTTCATTAATTGATTGAATCGTTCAGAAGAAATAGTGATTCAGAGAGTCATTACCTCAGTTCACATCCGAAATACTCATAATATCAAATATTAACATTTAAGAGTTATTTTTCTTATAGACTAATTTAGTGAAGTGGCTTTTTATCTGACATTTAACCATGCGAACCTATATCACATCTACTTATATATATGTAGAATAAATGGTTTTTGATTAGTTATAGTTGAATAGTTTGAGTATTCTTCTTTATCTCGGTGATTAGCATTTCTTGTGTATGAGTAATAAGGATGAACGGATTGTTGCACAAACTAATTGTTTACTCAGCAATTCTAACGCTTTCTAAATAACACTAACATTGAATCACCATCAGGTTAACTATAACGTTTCAACAAAGAGGACAATTTTAACAAATTATTGTTGACCAACGTGTGTAATCTAAAACATCATGTTTTTTCATTAGAAAAGTGCATTAACTCAGTGACTCGATTGCGTGATGAAAAATCAGAAGATGCTTTAAAAATCTCACAATCTGAAACAACATTGTCAATCAGAAAGACGTACGCATGTTTGACCGTGTCCGCCTTTTCATACAAAGCTCACTCCATCGGCAGCCTGCTGTAACAAACCAAAAACACCTAATTCCGTTAAAGTGGCCAGATTGTTTCATACTGTTTTGTAGACAGTCACCTAGCAATCGGCCGTAAGGGTTTTACGAATTTTTAAACACAGGCCACTCCCTTCTTGTGACTAGTGAACACACCCTGATTTCTTCTTCGTCAAACCTATGGAAATTACCATGAGTGACAATATGATTAGGTCGCTTCATGCTAATGATGTTTTCACCAAATTCCAGACCTTTGTGTTTCACGATAAAGTTATATTTTTCAATCTCCTGCACTTGAATTCTCTCACACCGGATGTTTTGCTCACCACTTGCTTGTTCTAGTTTGTTTTTGAAGAACCTCATACGTTTCGCCAGTTTCGTATAACAATCATGCCGTTGCATTGGTATTTTCAGTAAACGAGTGGTTGAAGTTATTGGTTCTCATCGTTTCACAGTATATGAACAACCAAGCCAAATTCCTGTCTGATATAAAGTATGTTTCTAAGTTGGCTTGAATTGGGATATCTACTAACGGGCCGCGATCAACCTGTGATGCACGAATGTTATTGAAGTTTTTAGTTGAACCCACAAGTCTATACAGATCTGAACATATTTCCGAGAACGTGGCTTTACGGTTGTAGTTGCCGTTAAGTACAGGCATGATCAGAAAATACGGAAGTAAATTGTTCACAAATAATGTCGGAACAAATTTCGATTCCCAATTCGCTATGATTAAGGTCCAATCATTCCGGTTGCTTTCAGTTATATATCGCTTACCAGATGGCCTTTCAAGGAATGCTTTCGCAACGTCTCAAACCTTTCAAACTGATTTACTCAATACACTCACTGGACCCGATTGCTGAACTTGGAACATTTTTATTTTTGATCATATTCAAAAACACTATTTCTTTAATATCCAACTTCAGTTTTTGGCGCCGGCTATAAGCGACGTGTTCAAAACGGAAATCATGAGAACCACGTCCAGTAAGCAAACAAAACGATTGATGTTGCTGTTTACTAGTCAAAGTTTTATTTCCGCATTAGTAAAACAAAACTTATACATTCAACTATGCTTTTCAAGCTGACTCCTTTCAGAAAGGTTGCGATTTCGTACACTTTTGTGTTCAGTCGTATATCAAACCAGATTTTGAACTACCATCTACGCAATTGTAGAGTGAGTGTTTGGTCTCGCCATGGCATATCAACGTGAGGATTATTCATGAAGGATTATGACGTTTTTGGAAGACAAATCAGTCCGGATTAGTGTAGGGTCAAGGAATCGGAGAATGGAGTCTAGAGACAGTTGATTGGCTATAGTCAAATCAGCCCCGAAGTGTTTCATTCCGAGAGGCCTTCTCGAACTATCAATCAATACACAAACTATTAGGTCACTTGTAGTAGGTGTATAGGGCATAATATGGATTTGCTCAGCATCTTATTCCATCTTACTTCGGGATCACATCTCTCTGGATAAACCAATTGATACGAAGTGCAGGCGTTTTATTTAGACTTTGTCGTACACCTACTGATACCACGCTCAAAATGAGACCAACTGAGTTGTTTTGATGAGCAAATGGCGAAAACAGTAGAAATCTGCATCCAATAAAAAGTTCTTGTTTAAATTTGAACATCAGTCATAATTAATCGTAGATTTAACATTCACTGGATATAATTATTAAGCTGGGGCTCAACTCTTGTTATTCGGTGTCAGCAGTGTATATCATTACAAAAAAGGAGAAAAATAGGAGGAACGTGTTGGCTCAAAATTCCATAGGAATGTGAAAGCTGCACTCATTTGTGAGTGATATTCAACTCATGAAAAAAATCACTAACTACTCACAAGTAACCTTTAACGTTGTTGTTCTGAAAGCGTAAATTCGTGATAACCTGCTCATAGAACCAGGTAACGGTCAAATAATAGTTCCAGCCTGTGCTATAACGGTCACAGGCTTGACCAATTACAGGGCCGGTTACAGTGTACAAACTATCCTTTTTCTAACAAAATTATACTAGATTCATCACTATTACTAGTTAACTATCAATATGCCTAAAGTACAATTGTTTCCACTTTCTAACCGTTTTCTTCCAAAAGAGGTAGGAATCGATCATTGGACGTTGGTTCTAAAATGTACATCAGAAAGACTCGCTAACTTCGGGAGCGCAATCGACAGCAAAATTTGTGGCACAAAGCAAATTTCATTTTATTGAGTTGCTGTTGGTTACTTTATAGATAAGATGCATCAGTAAAGTGGACGAGTACGATTTGTGTGGAAGCCTTGACTTTCCTATTGGTCGGCTTGACTTCGCTTGTAGCTCGTTTGTTTTAACACGTGACACACTCAAACAGTTTGTTCTACCCCGATGCTCGTTATAACAAAATCCGATGCTAAGGCAGAGTGCTATCTTGATTGGTCACGTCGCTGATATACTAGTCTGATTGCGTTGTAGACAGTGATTGGCCGTAGACTTCTGTGAATCGCCGGTTGACTTCGCATCGATGTGCTTGTCCAATCCAATCGCTTTACAATTTCGATTCCCAATCTTCGCTGTTGTCATCGGCACAAATCCATTTTTTAAGCAACAAGAGTCAATTCAACGAAAAACATGAGTCCGATCCAAGTGAATTTTTTCAGAAGACTATCTCAAATGAGATTCAGGTGACCAGTTGTCGGATGAATACGGACTTTGACTGGCAACTTGAAGTCATTTAATGGAAACACGATCTGAGGGTTTTTGCCTAAATATTGTGTAGTAAAACAAAGTACTGCGGAAGGAAAGTTCATTTCAGGCTTTACCTACGCAGGAAAAGTTTACTAAATCTTAGTGCAGAGGATGCTCCGAACAACGACATCCACAAAAACACTTCGTTAAAAAGAACAGCAACATAATAGTAAACCCAGCAACGTTGCTGTCATCAACATCCTACCATCATTCTCATCACCGCTATCATTGACAGCAGCTTGAATAGCTTCATCTCCATTCTTACGAACGTTTGACAGCTGTTCCTATGTTCGCCTAACATCCACTGACTACAAGAAGACAGAAATGAGGAATGATTGTTTTATCGCGTTGTCCTTCTCCGCGCACTGGAAATAACTGTGCTGTAGCTCGGAGAAGTGCAGCGGTCACAAACTGGATTTTCAAATAAAACAGTAGCAAACAACTAGCAAAATTACTAGAATGTTAGGGGATCTTAATTTACAGTCACTTTTTTCTGCTGTTGCAGTCGAAATGTTAACGTTAATTTGGCCTTGTAGTTTGAGCACAAAAGTTGTCGTATGCCCGTGTAAACAAAAATTTGGAATTGGTTATTCGAATAGAAGACCATTTAGTGATGATTATCGTAAATCGTCCATTTGTTTTTAGGTTGACTGCCGGGAATTATCGGGATTATAGGAGCGGTTATTAGGTAACAAAAACACTTTTCAATGACTCATAATTTTGAAAGACGAACTGTCTACGATCTCAGCCTTTCTGTTAGTGATTGTGCGGTTGCAATGAAACACAGTTTTATGGTCAACTTTGACTTGGAACCATTTTGCCTATGTTAAATACCACTGCAGTAAGTTAGTAAGTCAGCGTGATGCAGACGATTCCGTTCACTCGAAAACTTCTAGATATAGACTAGAAGCATTAGGTCACTGACTTTAAGAATTGAAGCGGTGTATGTTGAGCGCCAATGAATCAGGTGTAATCAATCTGAGCACTTCGATTACCGTTCAACCGAAGTCGGCCGTGGTATCTCACCGAAGTTTAAGGTTGAACGGCTCACCATCGGAATGCATTCATCTGCACTCTCAAACATCCCATCCTCAAATGTGTCATGCAGATAACTGATCAAATAAACGTTTCTTACTGGTATGCATGTCACGTTTGACTTTGCTTGGACTGTCTAACACCTACCAATAAAAATCCACTTGCACTTCTCAGTTTTCTAATAAATACACGTTGATGTGAAACAAGTAAACGCTGAGGTTATTCCTTTTCGATTACTTATAGTAGGAGTGCAGTCTACAAGTTGAGAACGGCTCGTTTGTAATGATATCATACTTATATTTTTCTCAGAACTGTTGTAGCTAATCGATTTTTCTAGATACATATTCAGTGAGCAACAGGAAGCAACCCCATGACTTGTACCCGATACATGCATTAACCTGTTTGGTTTTAAACATGTAGATTAAAGTTGTTAGCTACGGTGAATTCGTTATGCTTTGTGCACGGGTTAATTCCTCAGATGCACATCGAGCACATTCGTGAATATGGTTAACTTAATTCTATGGTTCAAGTTAACAACATCGCTGGCAATGTACATACTACTTTGAGGCATGAGATTTGTTTCGCTGGTTCAAGTCCAGACAAATTATAACTTCGTAAGTGACAAGTCTGAGTTACCACTCGTCAGTGGTCTGCACTAGGTTTGACAGTTTTAATCCCGTTTAGCTGACTTTTACGCAGTACTACCGGACAGTAGCGGGCTTTTTCGAGGATTCTGATGAAACAGTAGATAGCTTACGATCCATATTGCTATATAGTCAGCACAAAATAAAAATCTGCATTAAGCATTGAACGTTTATCGATAAAGTTGCCAAGCAGAGAACCTCGCCATCGAATGTAGCATCAGTGTGATCAGCAATTTTGTTAATTTAGTTTGACCGGGAAACTCTG
>JTDE01005961.1:15326-39241 GCA_014338405.1 Paragonimus skrjabini miyazakii
CGGGCTTTTTCGAGGATTCTGATGAAACAGTAGATAACTTACGGTGCTATATAGTCAGCACAAAATAAAAATCTGCATTAAGCATTGCACGTTTATCGATAAATTAACCAAGTAGAGAACCTCGCCATCGAATGTATCATCAGTGTGATCAACAATTTTGTTAATTTAGTTTGACCGGGAAACTCTGAATAAAATTCGTTTACGGGAAAACTATACTACTCTAAGCTATAGCCATATGAATTTCATTTAACTAGAATGCTTTGTGGCACAGTTTGACAAGATGAAAAATCTGCACTATAATGTCTACTTTTTACCAGTTTAAAAACAGGTGAAAACTGTGAGACCAGGAAACGTTCTCCTGTTGTCCTATTTTTTTTGACGACGGATTTGATACAACCAGTGTTACAGCGAGTTTTACTAAGTATCTGTCAAAATGACTGTTGGTCGGTAATTCGAAATCATTCGTCCTAGCTCCAAAGTAACTGGATTCGTCGCTTTCGCTGTTCGTAAGGATCACGGACTTATTGTTTCGCTAAGTTTTCTAATCTTGAATTGAAGGTCACTTGTTCTATTAACCTTTGGAGTAGGTCTGTCTACTGAGTTTGAACAAGAAAAAAACGGTTTACACTGAAATGTTGATTTCAGGGTAAGCACGGAGAGGTGGTCTGTTTTTTAATTTTTTTCCAGCAGATCCCAACTGGCGTGAACTATTCTACAGTTTTTGTCATCTCTACATTGTTCTCTCTCAACCAAGGATGATGAGGTCAAAATGGGTGTCTTTGAACAAGTCACGCACAAGCCGGCCAATGGTTAATCATGACTGCTGGGGCATAATTCATTATGATAAAAAGAGCTTCGTCTACTACTGATTTGCTTGACAATGGATTATTGCACTTGACAGTGGCATTAGTGAAACATACTTATCTTGTTTATTGCGCTTCCTGTTCAGGCTACCCCATTCACTGTCGACTGAGTCTGGGTGGTTGACTACGAAAATGATGATTCAAAAAACACACACTAGATCAACTATTCTAAGTAAGTTCCACCTTTTAGTAAACCAAGGTAAATAATTGACTCATTAAGAGACAGCATGACTAGTCAATTAAAATAGGGCACTGCATTGAATGAAGCAGACTGATATACTGTTATAATGTTCACTAGTTTCAGTACTATTCATATCAAGTCAGGCCATGTCAGACATTAGCTCGGATGAAGTAAAGCACGCGAGCTATTTCAGAGTACCTAGTCAAAGCTTTGTGCTGTTCATTGGAGTGGGCTGAACTTCAGTCAGACGCGCGTCCAAACAACAGGGAAAATTGCTGCCCACCCACGGAAAAATTAATCGTAATCTCCGTGTTATCCATGGGGTCACCCAGGAAGCTTCCACATTTTATATCTGCCCAGTTAGTTAAACTTTATATCCACTGGGTTTTAGTTTGTTTGTACAATATTGGCACCATTATATTCAACGCATCCCAGCAAACGAATGTTTTGGGTGCGGATTGTTAATCATTAGACAATCTTCGGCGTTTCGTTGCTAGGTTTTATAAGAAAGAAGCTTAGTTGATCCAAGTACGTCCACACACTGGCTTCTCTGATATGATGACTCCTCTTATCATTACAGCCAGTAACGCATTCATGTTTATTTTACGGTAACAGTGAAGTGTCTTTTGTCAAACTTACCCTCATTCGAAGTCCCGTTACATCATCTCCTACATATTGGCCATACTTCCTGTCTTGTTGCATGCAGAAGATTACAGTGTTTTGTGTTAAACCTACAGAAAATGTTTTTAGATCACTTTGCACCAATTCTTTCAAGTGATCATCTGTACCTTCCAAAATCGTTTACAAAGATGGGATTTTCATGACTGCTGTTTCAGAACTGAAAACACTCACCTAACCCTTGAACTTATTTTTACGATAAATCTGCGCAAGGTATTGATTTTTCGTTTCCAGCTGTCTGTCCCACCTTATTTACCCGCGCCAACCTGTTCTGACCTGGCTGCACGGTTGGTTTTACTGGTGCCCTTGTGCATCCGCTTTCCGGCCTCATTCGCACAGGTAAGCGGTGCTGATTAATAATCACCTTCTGATTTATCGATTTTTGCATGCACCAGTTGTAGCTGTTAGCACTCCTACTGACTGGACGTCATAATTTGGTGCAGTGCACAGCTGAACAAGAAATAAACTACCCAGTGCGTAGGAATTCATTCGAAACATAGCGCTTTCGCCGGTGAATGACTTACATCTTTTCTCACTGTTCATAACGCCAACGTCCTACGATGATAGCCCGTTATTCTTGACGGACGTTATTGATAGTTACGGCTCTCACATTAACTACATCTTCTTTCTTCTTGTGAAGTCAATGTTTATTAAACCGTCGTGCACTTTTCAGTGAATTAATAATCTTTCAATAATCAATTATGGATATGTCACCCGAAATTGATTGTGCTGAGTCGAGTGCAGTGGTAACCAGGGATAAAAGGTATCCAACAAAAGCCACATGATCGATCGATAGTGAGAAGAAGTCGGCAACAATAACAGTAAATACCTTAACTCATTCGAAATTAGTGAATTCTTGAAAAGCGCAAGTATAAAAGTTGCAGTCGACAGTTGTGTTGTTTTCGTGACTTGCCCGAACTGATACCACTTACTTTTTGTCCGATTTCGTTCACCCGTGTGCAATCACACTCGTGTACATCTGAACTACTTCATTTGAGTGCATTCGGGTCGCCCTCACATGATACTGTAAATGTGACTGCTGTCAGAACATAGACGCACTGACAGCCAGACTTCTGCTAGTGTTGGTCAATTCTGCCGGAACTGGAGACGTGACGGTTGATTGCAAAAGATACACAAGTAGACCGGTTGGGTCTAGGCGACTGTAAGGCAGGCATGTATTCTACCTTGTTGTTCCGAACGATAAGTGGCAGCCATTAACTAAACCGGAAAAGATATTCCAAAGATGGAAGTAGTAGTCAAAGAAGGACGCCAAGGCAGATTCCCTACTGATGGTGGTGATATTGAGTGTGGGTAATATCGAAGGAAATATCGGAGAAAGATTATTTCGTCGAGGTTGATGATCATAATGATAAGAACATAAACGAGGTTGTCGGTTTGACCGACCTATGTATACTACTTTTGCCCATTCTTGTGCGTTTGATTAGAACATAAACAAAGGTCACATCCATACATTCAAGCTCATTGGCTCTTCAGTTCTAGTGATCGGTTAATTCACCGCCTTACATATTGATCAGTTGGCGATCGGACCGGATCAGCGCCCACACTCGTGGCGACCAGTGTTCAGACTATGGAATATTTAAGAAATCACGTGAATAGTGGCATTACATGATTGCCTCCTATTCCACTCTCAAGCTTACAGTTTTTCGAAATACAACGTTAGCATGCATGCGCTCACTATGGCCTCTCCCACTCGCCTACATATACTGTACTTGTTAAGTGTGTATGGTACACAAGTTTGAATCTAACAGCTTGACCAAGGAGAGAATAAAACACGAACAAATTTTTGACCAACCATGACCACACATCGGCTTCAAGCATTAATACAAAACAGTCATCACTCGGGAAAAACCAATTTCTGGCATCGTGAGTAAGAACCCTTAGTTTAACACATGTTTCAAAATAAACGGTTTGAAATAATGACTGATAGAGACGTGTTTACTGTGCCTCGGAAATGAGGTAGTTGTGGCTGTTTGTGAAACAAGCCTTAACGCACCATTGCCACTAACGATTTTTCTGTTTGCTGAAAGCCTAGTTGCCCTTGAGGTGACAGTTTGATAACAACGTTACACATGCTTTGAAAAGTTCGTCCAACTAGTGATTGACTGGGGAAATCAAGCCTATTCTGTTTTATGCCACGTGCTATTTTGTATTGCATTTCTTTTTTCGGATGTTCTCCATTCATACTTTAGCAATTACTGGTTAATCCAATCCAGTTTACTGTAAGATATTTGTACGCCAGTGATTAGTTATCCATTGGCAATGACGGTATGTTTTGTTTATTTCATAACCAAGTGGAGTTTCAACCAGTGTTTACAAGAACCATTCAACGGGGAAGCGTTTGGGAATTTCCACTTACAAGCAGAATGAACAGTTGTGCTGCCGGGATAACCGTCGACCTACGGTTTATTAAGTAAATGATTGGTTTGTGTTCACTCGAATGCCGCTTAAAGATGAAAATGCCGCAGAATATTTGATAAATAGACCTAACCAGGCGATCAGCAAGACGTGTGCTACAGCTGAACTGCGTATCCAATTCACCACATCCCAGTTCTTAGGTTTTATTACGAAGACTGACAGTTCAGGTCTAACCTGTGTGTATTGACTCATTCACTTGTTTCCATGAAACAGGTTATACTGGTCGGACGTCAAGACAGTTTGCGAAACGCATCCCAGAGCACCATCGACGGTGGCCGAGGTGCGGCGAAACACGATTAGACCAGAGTGCTATCAGTGCTCATCTTGTTGAAGATGAGCAAAAGATGAACCCTGATCAAGCCCTCCAAGTGGTGTATCGTGTGCCAGGCAACCCACCTGAAGCTGTCCGAATTAAAACACTTTGTACTGTCGAGGCTATTGGAATCAGGCCGCTTGATCGGGTATTATATCATCAAAAACGGTATGCTCATGCGTTACACCTATCATGACCACACACGCAACGGGCAAACGGTCAAACGAATAGGCGAGCGTTGTGTAATAGATTAATCAAACTATCGCCAGCCAACTGAACACTGACCTAGTTTCTGTTATAAGTTCCATTGACATCACTATCTAACTCCAGTAACTACCTATATAGTTGTACCGGACTGAAGATGAATTATCGAAAACATATATCCGTCTATAGGTCTTCACTCTCATTATCGCAGTGGGTGTGTCTGAAACGCTAACGGGTTGCTGTCGCGTATACAATATGATCGGTTGAGTAGAATTAAACCCTGTAGCCGTAGGTTTGCTGAGTTACCCAGTACTGCAGTAAAATATACTTTTGATGACCACACACTGTAGATGGTAGGGAATAAATCTGAGAAAAGACTGTTGAGGAAGTATCATAGGCATTGAAGTGGCCAGAAAGTGTATTGATATCAAGTGTGCTATGCCTCAGCTGTTGGGCAACCGATTCAACATAGTGACATTTTTCGACAACGGTTCAGTGAGCATGATCGCAAAACAGTAAAACCAACGAGAAAACACAATCAAGGCAAAAACTGTTTCTAAATAAAATTCATAAGTGACTGACGAAACATGTAAACGTCAAGTTTTAGACGATGTAACAGGGGCCTACTGGGACCAAAAAATATACCGTAAGAAAGTAAAACTTCAAACTACTCAACTAACATGGAAATTACCGTGATGGTTAATCCATCCACCGTACAAATCTACAGCTCATCCACAGTTTACTACAACACAATAATTGAGGTGACTGTAACCGAAATGTTTAAAACCGAATATGAACTATATGTCTGTTAACGATTATGCAAATAGTGTTCTAATCTGTGAATAAAGTTGAGTGTCGTCCAGAAGGGCTCAAATGTTCCCAAGAGCTTCTACTGATTTCAAAGGTCAGAGATGCGTAGTTAAATACGAATGGCCTGTGTAACGGTAAACATTAGAAATCTCACAATTTAAGATAGACTTCGTGGCATCTGGTAAACAATCCGAAAGGCATCTTCTTTTGCCAAACGAATGATTAGAATCGGTCGAGTGATTGCCTAACTGTTAACAAACACTGAGCAGGTATTTTGTATTCAGGGATTATACTACTCAACCGAACCATTGTTTTTATTTTTTATGTTTTACTTACCTTGAATACAAGAAAAAAAGGAAAACAAGTTTTGCTGACTATGTTTTAATTTTAACGACCGTGATGAGTAGTCGTGAACGAGAGACTGAACTATGTTGTGAATTCAGCGTTAGCTTATTGCTGCAGCGAAGTAGCAGATTTTACTGGAAGGTATTTTAGATATTGATCAGCACAATACAATCAGGTCTAAGTATGGTTTATAGCCCACATACATAACAAGCATTTCTTAGACTCGTAAAACTTAATCAACCAACTTTTTGGCAGTTCCATAGCAGATTATGATAGCGTGGTGCGCAATAATTCGGTTCTCTTGTATGCAAACCTGCTATATACAAACTATAAATAGTCAGTGTTTTGTTGATGGGCTTTTGTAATCATGGCACCAGCAAAAAGCAACAGAGTGATTTGCCATTGTCAGATATGACAAACACGTCAAGACAAGCCACAACAGATTGGCACATGACGATTAAAATGTGGGTCGGTGTGAATGGCAGATAGTTTATCTGACGTCGAAATGACAGATGGGATCACCAAAAACAATGCGAAGCCTACGATATGGAATATTTCGCTTAGCTATTTAAAATTAGGCATGTGGAATTTGTGGTCGATCAAAAAGACAACAACATTCAGGTAAACAGACAGATCATATAAACTATCAAGAGCAAACTGAAACAATTTTAGTAAAGCGAACCAACCCGTAGAGAAGATAGAAATTTGCATCATTAATCTATTTTGAACAATATTTCTAGTGATAGTCGAGTAACGCACACAAACTATTACAAACAAACAGTGTGAACGGTGGAAACCAGTTGTAAAAAGAAAACTGTAGGTTGATAGGGCTCATTGTACTGTTAATGGAAAATATTTTGTAGATGTACTGTAACTATAGAATCGTTTGAAGCACGCAACAGATATCAATTTTGCTGTTTAGATCAGAGTCTATAAAGTTCGTGGATCAGTGCGAACGTTAACAGCACTTATTGGAACTGTACGAAAACTAAGTAGCAAATGATTTAGTATCTACAACCTCCAGTATTTGCTATTCCTATAGTAGGATATATAGTTGACGTTTACTGGGTATGTATACCTGCTGAATAAAAAACAACCACGGAACCGGTCGTGTACTTCTGGTGAATTTTGACCTGTGAAAGAAAAACCAATATTTCAACATACCTAAGCAGTTTTTTACGGTCGTAAACCGAGACCATGATAAAGCGTGAAATTAGTTTGGTTGTATGTCTGGTCTGTGTTAAAATGTCCAAAACTCGACGAGGCGAAGCTTTGCCTAATTAAAATCTTACTGTTTACAAACTAGCTCATTAATTGTGTATTACCCGTCTACTTCAACTATTGTTCATGTGTTGTATTCAACCAGGTGAAAAGAATGTACAAAATATGTCCATTTCGGGACATTTTTGTTCTCTCCAATAGGTGTAGTCGTGTCAGACGGCGTGATAACGAGCACGGCTGTTTCATAAAAGTGTGGCCGGAGTTCCGATTCCGGCTTTCGCAAAGATGTATACTACCGACGAGCTCAAGTAGGTGACAAGTTGGAGTATAATTCCGTTTTTTAACAGAGCTAACTCATAAGTTCATTCGAACATGACAGTAGTGATTGTTTCTGAATGACGGTCACATTATATGAACAAAATTCACAAGTACCTTGTAAACCACTCGATTTTATTGATAAAGTTCTCATTCACGACACCCATTGTCAACGATACAGATAAAAAACCAACTAACTTCCGACCAGCCATAACAATATTATCATATACACTGTTATGTATATATTTATACCCTATGAGTTTTGATGTAACACTCTTGATGGACAGTGAACAGCACATCGTGCGGCAGTTTGTTTCACTGCACCACACCCAATCATGCGTGTAGCTTTAACCGTAAGAATATGTGGAATGAAAAGATGTGCTGAGTGAAAATTTAACCGGTAATTTTTATCCGCATACATTCTTCAGTATGCATACATCTGAATATATAAGAATACAGCCCAAATTGGATTCCGAGTAATAATGTGAGCTACGTACATGGTCATTATCGTTATCTGTGATAAGACTTCAATCTTGAACAACAATCCACGCATCTGGCTTTCTACTAGCGTGCGTTCTGAATTCGGGTGTGTCTAGTTTGAAACATTATAAGTTGCTGTTTTGTAAGGCAGGCTTGACGCCTAATTTTACGTGACGGAGTTTCTATTATAACCATCTTGTTAGAATGCAGACGTTCTTGTCTTTTTTTTACAATTGCATCTGTTCTATTTACTGCAATCAGTTTAGTGAATACCCTTGTTCCACAGTTGTTACTTTTGGAACACAATCTTAATTTAATCAAACATGTCCTTTCATTTGCTTTAGCAGAATGTTTTTTTTTAAAGAAGACCCAGAGTGCAAAATATTACACTTCAAACCGAACAGATTTTGATCGAATGGTTTAATATTAGTGTACTTCCATACAATATGTCAATGCAACAATTGTCCAAAAATTTAATTGAGTGAGTTGCACTGTGACGTCGAAAAACAAGGAGGGACCCAGTTGCAACTGGTCGACAAATATCTCCTCAGAGCCGATACAATTTACGTTTCTGCTGATGCTTCTCCTACTCTATTCAACTTTCCGTTGTTTGTGGAGAACTTAGACAAGTGAATTTCAGCGCAACAAACGAACCAGACGACCGTTTGGTAATCTATCTTGACGGAAGCATTGTGTTTTTACAATCTTCAAGTTAGTAATTTATATGAATTTTTCAAAGTTATACATTTGCTGACTGTTTAACATGCATCAAATCATTTCCTGAAGAAGAAAAAAAACAATTTATTTTTATCCAACTCAATGTGCATTAGTTTCAGGGGAAATTATTTCAAACCAAATGCAATTGTTGGTCGATTGAAAACTTAAGTGTATATCATGAAATCAAATCAATTTGTTTTCTGCTGATAACGATTAGTTCTAAATACTCCTGATGGGTCCATATTCTCTGGTAGAAACTGATTGACGATGTATTCTACATTATACACTATCACGTGCTTGAGAACATTGATAACTGCAACTCATTTCGTAACTAATGTGACACCCTGTCCACAAGCATTAACGTTCTACGTGAGTATCTTACGAACCACCTTAAATTTACTCATTTTATTGATCAAGTCTCAACACCATCCACAACCGCCTGCGTTTTTCTATGAGCTGTAAACCTCTCTTCTTTTTTACGTGATAGTCATGCCATTTTATTATTGCAGTCCCTCAATCAAGTATGTTGAATATTTAGTTTTCAACATCAAACACCACCACAGCCACTTCTCTTCCCCTTCGTTTTCAGGTGATATGCCCGAATTACGAGAATGACTAGATTCCTACAGTCTACGTCCCAACAATCCCGAATGTCTTTATACATAGAGTTTACTACGGAAGTGAAATAATTTGTAATCATATGTGTTAATCTATTTGTTTCCATCATAAGACTCAAATTTGAACAGTTCCAAATAAGTAATTATAGGTTGCTTCTTGCAACTGTGCATCACAGAAATAGCGTGTTCATTATTCTACGCCTGAAGTTTACAGTTTCTCCTTATCCCACACCTTTTACACAGTCGACCTACTAATGCCTATGCTCATATTTTATTCTAGTTTATGATTTTATGTCAGTCAACATTTCTAAAAAGTTGTAAATGTACCCTCTACCGGCATTTCGCCTAAAAACGTTTGTTAAATTCCGTGTTTCTCACCACTTTTATTCATGGCTGCACACCCATATCATATATTAGATAGCTATTTATGTATATATACAAATATCTTCATAAGCTCTTCAGTTTACCACGTTTTTCTTCCAGTACTTAAACATTGACTACGTACCTGGAACAACAGATTGATAATTCGCCCACCATTTCCATCACGGTCAGTGACATCACTTAGTCCGTACTAATCGAGGCAAGCAACCTCTGTTTCCAAATGGTATGACCCTGTCAGAGGTCAGGATTCCACCAACTGTGGTACAGAAGTACACTGCTGAGCTGCCTCGAACTGATTCAGAACAACCGCATTGTATTACATGCAAAACTATGCCTACATAATGTTTTTAAGTTTACATTTCGATGCATTTTTACTACTCGCATATTTTTTGTCATTCATCAACATTTTTTCCACGTTAACACTTTCGTAGTGGCGGATTTTCGCAGTGTGACTTACACTTATATTTCTACCTATCTCGATTCAGCAATCTACCCACTTCCTCTATAACTTGAAAATGTTAACGGCTATCCTTTATCGGATATCAGAGCGCACGTTGTCTGGTGTGGAGTCAACTGACTGTATGAAGAAAGATTTTCAGCTGTTTGAGGTCCTCACAAATTACGGATAGGCTGGAGACAGTGTGTCACTTCGACAGTGGTAAAGTGATAGGTAACTTAAGAAAGAGGTGGAGTAGAATCTCAGTTGATCGAAATAATGAGCACTTACAACTGTCAGTAGATCATGAGCTTGAAAGTGTGCTGCGTACCTCAAATAAATAGACATCATGGAAATTAGTGTTCAAGCAGTTCCGTTTAAGACACCTAGACAACCACTGTTGATTAAAAACTTGACGATACGTTTTACCAAATCGATTGTCACAAGTGCGTTAACACAGCTGAGGTAAATTGCACCCACTACTTAATCAAATGCCGAACAATGATACATTGTATCATTCATCCTTAATATCAACCAGTTCATCAGGTATGTGCTATTTCGAAAGGGCATTTTGTGATGTGTCTTACTTAACACACAAAATCTGTGTGGTTAATCCATGTGGTTGAAGTCTTAAATTCTCCTCACTAACAAATAATCTCTACAACGTTTTGTTGTTCGTTTGCCTACAACTTGATTCCATCATCTCATTTGATTGACCTGATATCCGGACTGTGGTTGCACTCTGTCCAACAGCTACCGTTGCATTGTTTATTGGTATTCGAAATCACGCTTTATTCATGTTAGTAAGCAAGGCTTGTCATAGAAAATGCAGTTGCGCGAATCAGACTGTGCCAACTCTATGTTCCGATCCGCAGCTAGGAACTGAACAGCCAACTGCTAGTCAAAATGATTCACTGCCAGTCAACCGGAGAAAAAGTGTTTGCGGGAACCAAATCAGAGATAACGTTGACTAGCAATACAATGTGCTTGTGATGATTGTGATTGGTGGCTGTTTATCCACTGAGCTTTTTCTACTCCCTTTTTAAGTGTCCCACACCATCATACAAGTAAAATATGATAAAGCTGCGTAGATTTTTTGATTCATTGTCTGCCATTTAAAAACCTGGTCGATTAACTCGTCGTGCTAATTGACAAGTATGAATAAACATACGAAATGAAATGTGTAACAGTCGACACCGTGCTTTACGAAATTATAGCAAAATTTGAGGTAATGCTCCGATTGCGTTCACCAAACAGTGTACGGTCTCAAAAAGTACACATTACAGTTGAAATAATTTCTTGCTAGAAAGAAAGCAAAAACATTACTGGTTGATTTTTGTCTCATTTCTGTCAATGAAAAGCGTCTGACAGTGTTATATCAACAGTCAATAAAAGTAGTGTGAACAGAATAACAAAGCTTATGTTAAACATTAATTTCCTCTGCAGGACATTTAAGTGTGAAAATGACGGCAAACTCATCAATCAATGTAAGTATTCTACTCACACAGGTGCACGTAGTCAGCAGGTGCACTTTTTCCCATATATATGTTCCCTGATGAGAAATTCTCGGACAATTACAAGAATTTCCTATTTGCATGCTTCACCTGCTGTCAAGTGAAGCATATGCCTGAATTCCATTCAAAATATACGACCGAAACAAATTGCAACACATTCGTGAAACGTTAAGTCTGACGGATTATCTTGAAAGAAAGAGACGGATGAATATCTGTGATCCTAACGAACACTTGCATATGCGCTGAAGTAGGTTGAATCTCTCATCCTCACTTTAAATTGCTGAAGTTAGCCTAAATTTATCAACCGTGGAATCTCAGAGCAAATGCGAAATTCTACCCTGTAGACCAAAACATCGAGACCGTAACTACGGGTTCCACTTCTAGTGATTATTTTTCCTGGTTTTGTTGATTTGTTAGTGTTTGGCGGATGCTACAATTGAATTTTCCATCATGCACATACGGCTAGTAGCATCCGTTTCTAGACCAGCCGGTCAAACGTAGAAGATGCCGGTGAGTAAACGGTGTAAGAACTAGCTTGCGTTGCACCACTCCCCCAATCTACATCCAGTGTAATGATACACGAGAAATAAAACAATGCAGAGATCTCATCGATGAGACCAAAGTTAGAAGGGAAATTGTTGGAAATATAAAACAAAGCGAATCCAATTATGAGGTTGATGCTTTCCATACGGGGTTGCAAAACCTAATTTTCAAATTTGGAATGAGAAACCAAACAAAACCTTCAGCATACAGTGCACAAACAAGGCTGACGAGACAGACAAGCAAAAGACCACCCAGACAAGTATCTGTGAAGCATAACGCGTTGTCTACCAGGAAAGATGTCGGAGGAGACCGGGTCTGCAGAAGAACACATGTTCAGTGTTGTATCTCATCATGCGCACTTAACTATGTGCGTTAGTTCGTTTTCTGTATCTCACATTCGTTTGACAACGGTCAGTTGCTGTCCTCATATCCATGTTTTCCGACGCGCTTTCGTCAGAATGTTGTGACGATTCCTCCTGTTCATATCACAACTATTACCGTTGGATGTGAATTTTGCGATATCGAAAGAAAATTTGCTGAACTGATATGTGATCAGTGTTAAAAGATTATTTACAAAAGTGAAATTTGTTTGTTTTGTTAGATATTTGTCATTGGAGATAACTAGAACAAGCTTTGAGAATAAGTTGAGCCGTCTTTTGCGCTCGTTCCTGATTCCTGAAAATGCAACAGTTGCAAACAACGGAGACTATTACGTCTTGGCTGTGCTATTCAATTTCCGTATAAATTCCCTGCAAATCTCGTCGATATTACACCACTCAAGTAGACGGAGGAGATAATATAACAAACCATGCCCATCCAGGTGGTGAGATAAAACCAAACACAGACCATACTTTGACTCATACTGTCCATGGACTGTTCATTAAACAAATGAGTGAATAGTTTCGAATAATTTCATCCTACCAAACCTACCAACACTAAGGGGCAAATTGGGAAGTTTAATTGAGCGGACGAAGTCAAATACCAACGTACTATACTGAGTAGGCGGTAAGCTGTCAGCTTCTACGTTGTCCACATACAGCCGATCGCACTGCGGTTGAAGACGAACCTACAGTGGTCTCCTAACCATGTTAGCACACGCAACAGGGCCTACATCTAACTGTAACATGGTCACGCTCGGCGACATTCGGTATGTCTAGGTTACAGCGCACAGCATCATTGTGCAAGTATTATTCTAGCTTGCAATGAAATCAGTACCAAATATTTGCTGACAAAGCAAGAACAGCTTAAAGTTGGGATGTAGAGTATCTCGTCGAATTCAACAGAGCAGTCTGTTCCGATCACTACTGCAACAACCACTCAATACTGGAAGGTCATATGCAAAAATGTTGACGCTTCACAAAGTGAAATAACTTTGACTGAAATATGTAAGATTTGTTTGTGGTAGTTAGGTCGTATCACGTTTACTCCAAGTCGTTGTGCAGTTAGTTATTCGCTGTCGTGACATTAGAAAAATTTATAGTTTTGTTGTCACTCCTTGCTACACAATTGACGTTTATTCTGTCGTATGTTGAATGGGTCTGAAGTAATTCTTTATCCGAAGGCGTATTGTATTTACACGTATTTAAATGTTATTTACCTGTTATATGAGCATTTAGTTGCTCGTTATATGCGACAGTGTTTGATACAATCTCCGTTAGTAGTTTAGCAGCTAGTAAACAAGAAAGGGATAAATTGGATCAATGGAAGCATGGCTAAGGAGTTTTAATTTGTGAACAACTGGTGATTAGTCAGCAGTTGTGGTTCTTTGTGTAGCTTTACTGCTGACCCAAGGTCTTTTTAATTCAGATACAATTTAGAAATTTGAGATACTTTATCTAAACCAGAAATAAATCAACATAATAACCTGATAGGGGAAGCTGATTGGTTATGAATACATGGACAGAATTACCACATGTTCCCTGGATGATACTGTTAGTGGAAATTGGATAAGAAAAGCTTATTGCAGAAATGTATTCAATGCAATCAGCTAAAAAACAACCTAGCTCGAAAGTTAGTTGATCTTTATGGGAGAGTGTTATTAAACCTTACGCTCGTGCCACTGTAAGTTTGGTCGATAAAACGAACCAACTTATAGGGCCGCTAATGCTGGTCATTTACATCAGTCCAGTATAGGCTGTCATGTACTCAGTGAGGTTTACCCCTTATTTTATACCACGTAAGTTTATGAGTGGTTATGGTGATACAAAATCAAACAGTAACGGAAATACGTCTACTCCAATGGGATGTGGCTGTGGGTACTTTCGAATATTTTTAAGTACGTGACTGTCGAAATAATTTTCACTTTAGAGTTTACGTCAAAATTGGCCCTCACTTCAGAAATGTGCATTGGGTTTAGCTCTATGCTGACTGAGAATGAAGTGTATATACATATATACTGCGTAGCAGATCATGGGCAATTTGTCGAGAACTTGCTGGATCTCAGTTGAATATCATTCACACAGAAACATATCTTTGCGTATTCAGAAGGCATGGCAAAATTGTGGCATTCCACTCGATCGGTTATGGATTCCAGATAATGGGCTGTGTCTTTGCCTCATCACAAGACCATTGGACAACCATATTATGGCACACAAACAAAAGTGGTCGGATCATCGGATGTGGTAATCTGGCTGTTTCTAATTTGGGGTCACTGATTCATCTATCAAAATGCGGAAGTCAAAAAAAGTGGGCCGAATTTGAAATCCCGGTGATGACAAGGATAGGCAATCCTGATGAGCACTAAAGAGAGCTAACTCCAGTTGTGATGCTGCATTTCGAGACGGGTTGACTGTAGACCCTCTGCTAATATGAAACACGTGAACATATATGTGGGTATTGTTAAGTTTATACCAACCAACTCCTTGATTGCTTGCTGCAACATTTGCAATCGTCGACTTATTTGACGTCAGGCTTTATAATTAAGCATAACGGAGATTTCAAAATAATCCATTGTTGATAACAACGGAAGGCCTTATAATCTACAGTGTTAGTCATCTCGTTTCTTTATGAATCGCACTGCAGAAGTTCAATGTCTTCAATGAAACTAAACTCAATAACAAGTTACCCATTCTGCGGAGTCTTTTGCTGGTAAGTCATCCATCAGATGCGACCGACTGAAATCGACATGTTGAAAGTGGGAATTGTGAACAAATTTTTGAGACGTTCAACGTAAATCAACAAAATTCTCGATTACTCACCCGTGAACAGATTCACTTATTTGTCTAAATAAAAACACAAAATAATCAGACTATCGTTTAATTTACATTTAGACTAGTGCACGTAAAATGTTTCCACGTTTTTGGAAATGGGGTTGCTCTAACGATCAGTTCAAGTGCATGGTAACATCTACCCTTACACAAGTAAGTGTACCTGCATTGACGCACAAACAGTTATTGTTTCACTATCGTTTTTACCTGAAAACCACAAAATGGTGTGTTTGAACCTGAATAGGAAAGTCTCGGTTTGATCGCCTTTTGTCTTTCGGATAGCTTCTAGTGCTTTGTATTTGCGTTGATAATGACCTTGATTGCCGTTTTAGACTTGCTGCGCCACCCAACGCTCTGTATTCCACCGATTCCAGCTTTCTTATAGCCTAACACCCCCACCCTGTCTTGATAGAAAACCCAATATTTTTTGGTAAGGTGTCTTTCGTATAAATCAGTTATTTGCCTGTACTCGTCGAATCGTCGATGGAAACTATCACATTTGATATCACCATCCAAATTATCTTCATTGTCTGCAGCAATTCAAAATGGATTTGGTTCACATAGTGTAAACTGTCAACAAAAACTATCCCTATATTTAAAATGAATTTTTTATGCATTTACTAACGAAATCGTACTTAGTTAATAAAAGCAACATGAAATATTGTACTACTACTTTCGACATACCTCTAGTTTTGCACTAACATGCAAACACCGAGCAGATTTGTGCCAGCAATATAAGTGCCATGTTTCATTAATATGAAACATTTGGTCCCTTTCGGCTATTTGAATAGAGTAGTCAGAAAACAAAAATTAATGTATGTATTCATTTTACACATTCTCGTAAGTCGTAAATGTGTGACTAGCATGATGAACGCTCACAGTTCACAAATTCTCAAGTATGTTGAAGCAATGTTGATCAGCCGTCGACAGCCGGTTCAATGTGCAGAAAAACAATTGACTGTCAACTATTGTTTACCGTGGGTTTAGCCGTGAGTAGCAGTCATGATCCAGCCCGATTTGTACTTTTAATCGTTTCATTTAAGTCTTCCTGGTCTTGTTTTCATGTTAGCCACTGGCGACTTACAACAGTATGCAAAATGAATTCATATCATAAATTGTGTTCTTTGACTATTCTATTCACAGTGTTCTGTTAGTATACAGAAACCGAATACCTAAGAATGACATGAACAGAAATGTTGGTTTGTATTAAACGGCACATGTTATTTAGAAATGATTATTAAAAGACCGAAAACGACAGCATTTTCCAACTATCGTAGAAAGATAAAAGGATGTGAAAATGGCCTTACTGCCAGTTTATTCATGAAAGAACGGTAGAAAACTGCCCACATAGTTTTAAACGCAGTAAATATTTATGGATTTCTTTGAAAAAAAGGACGAAATAGCGTAAACGTTTAGTGTACATTAAGAATTCCTTGTAATCCTATACAGTCCGTAACTATGCAGTTAGGATAGAGCGAAAAGACTGTTCGTATGTTCAAGGTGGACAACTGTATAACAAATCATAGGCGAAACGAAAGATAGCTGTACGAAAAATTGGCAACCATATGGGAATGAATTGTAATATTACGGCAAGATAATGCATACAACAACCGACTTGACGAACTGGGTAGGAAATTTAACAAACAACTGCTGGATCATCGAATCGTATTGTTGTATTACATAACAGACCTCCGTCGTAAAGAAGTCAAAACTTACGAGAGTTGAGTGCGCTTTTATTAGAGTTCCAGAAACAACTGCTGATTTAACGTACCATTTTTTGAACTCAATTGTTGAGGTGGATTAGTACTCAGCTATCAGTGTAACATACTGAAATTAAACTTGCTCTATATGTGGACACGTTGTTACGATATCCCCGCGCGACTCAGTTCTGTTTTCACCAGACATAATAAGATAATCATAAATTCTAGTCACAGTCGATATCCGTGTTTAAAACAGATTAGCGTGTTATGAGGCGACTGAATATCTTTTAGTAACTTCTCCAGTTAAGCAGCGTTTCTACCTGAGCTCCTTAGTGTTCTTCACGCATTCCTCGACAAAATTAAAACAAGACCTAGATGTATTGTTTGTATTTATGCTCAACAAGACCCGTTTGTATTTTGAGTTATATACCAGTATCTTTTGTGAGTTGTAGTTGAGGAATTTAAGAAAGTTGCTGCAATTAATTTAGAGTTTTATTTTAATAAAACAACCCTTTAAAGTAGCTCTTGAAAGCCTTCAGTCTGCTCAGGGCGTACATTTGAAACGGTTGTAAGGAATCTTTTGGCATGTATCACATTAGTGTTGTCTGAGGACAGCGTTAAGCTTACCCCGTTAATTCGTGTTTATCGCATAATTATACACAGGTGTGAACAAGTACACCTTCAAGGTACTTATTTATGTAGGCAACGTATTGACTTCCCGTTGCCAAACTAAACGCAGCAGCAAGAAGCTCAAAAGTCTCCAACCTGCTGGGCTAGACACTACACATTCAACCAGCAACAGTGAGAAGCTATCCCTTTTATAAAAGATAGGTTTCTTGTTAATACTCATCCATTATGATTAAACATATTATATCTTAGATTGCAAGGTTTTGTTGGCTATACTCATAACATCTGAAAATAATAATTTTATTAACGTGTTCGCATTGAATCCGATACGTCAACATTAATTGTAATATTACTTGTTCTAATTAGGCGGAGATAATGTTGCTTGTCTTGATGACACATATGATCATTGGCTTGGCTGGTCACCAATTTTTCTGCAGAATGCACACGGTGCATTTTAAGATGTCAGTTCGCATTGATTATGATGTTGATGACTCAACAGTTATATCCACTTAATAATCAATCACAACGATGCATAAACTCACTTTTTTTAAAAGAAAAGTAATCAACTTTCATCCCTTTGCGCGCCAAGGAATAGAACCTTCGAACATTTTGCCCCGATTTTAAGAGAAAACTTAGTCAAAAGTTTGTGCTTGATTTTCCTTAACCTCGCTCGCTGGATAGATGTTTCTACCTTTTCTTCACTTAAGTTGTTCTATCTCAATCTCACATTGAGATCTCGCAAGTTGGAGTCAGATATTTTAATTCTAACAAGTAATTTTGATAGAATGATGTAAACGGACAGGTTTTTGTTTCTCATATTGTGAACACTGCAGATTGTCTCTGATTATTTTATGAAATCAACTACAGGTTACATTATCTGGTTTGATCTATATCAACTAGGATTGCCACACAGATATTTTACACACTCTGCTTGTTATACAACTTATCTTCGGGTTTAAAATCTGCTATTATGTAACCAATAGAACTGACGAGTAAGTTTATGTTGATTTTTTTGGTTTTAGCTCTCCCGAGAATTGTGTTTGTACAGGCGATAACCATTAAAAGTTTAATACAGTTTCTCTAGCTCGTTTAAAAAAAACCTTCCCATCCGTGTTCGCCAGTTCTGTTGTTTAAGAATAGCAACCAAGGAATACTACAATTAAAGTCGTCGATCAAGGCACTATAATCCATCTCACGTTGTACAACTCATTTGGACTAAACACGCTTACAACTGAGATGCTGTACATATGATGCTACTAGTCGACAGTTGACTGAGCTAAGTGGCACACGAAAATTCGAGCATTACATAAACTCGCTTCGATTGTTGATTACTACATAGTTCTCCACTAAATGTAATATATCACGTAAGATCCAAGTTGGTCGGTGAGGGACCAGAGAAATTTCGCAAGCGCTACTTCAAGTAGCACTGGTCTTAAACACCGATCACGATTCGACAGTAAGTGCTTTCGAATAAAGCACACACGAAATGACTGCTGCTTGTCTGGGTTTTGCCCCCAGAAAAGCGTTAGCCATTTACCAGTAGTAATCAGCTCGTACAGAGAGCTAATATTTCTATCTAGTGGCGTAGAAATGCAGTGATGGGTTAAACTTTATTAAAGCAAATTTAAATTACGACTCACTGTTTTCTTGTGTATGTTCATCAGTCTGACAAAGTGTGACATATTCTACCAGTTTCATTACCCTCGATTATAGACTCTTGGTGGATGGAGGTCATCCACAGGTGACAATGTATCCTTGAGGATTTACTGCTGTTTCACAAGTGATGCGTATAACCCAGTATAGTCGCTCAAAAAAGAACAACACACAACTCAACTGCAACATGTTTCGGCCTTGGGAAAGGGGGAAAACAATCATAGAATGTCTGCTAGAGTTAATATGAGGTGCTCTCCTTTAACCTTGCAAAAGCGCACATCGCGTTATTTGAGAATAACTGCCCATTACTATCAGTAACAAACTCGTTCGATGGTTTAGTGTGTTAAAATCCAGGTAGTGCGTGTATAAACTGTCAACCTCGAAATGCTAGAGGACATAGTCTGCAGACATATGGGCCCAAAAGGTTGGGTATGCTGGTTTATAGAGCCCATTGTTAAACAACCATTACGCAACCGGTTCAGTCCTCGTTTGAACTTATCTGGTAGAAGTAGTTTTAATAGGAAATCAAACTGATAGCTCTTTGCTTTACAAACCAAAGCTCATATTTACTTGCCACCAGTCATATCAACATCAGTTATGATGATGAACAAACACTTGCTACATTATAACGAAAATGAAACCAAAGTATTTAAATTCCCACTTCCAGCTCACTTATATGTGGCTAGTGGAAACTGATAGCTCAAAATGAACTGTTTCAACCCATACTAACATACTGACCGTCAAAGGTGATGCACATGGGATTGACTTTCGAACAGAAGACAGTTTCAGCTCGTTACGCTCGTTCTGATCCCTGTTCACATAATCCCCACCTGTTCAGTACAAACGAGGACGGAGACCATGATGTGTCATTCTTATTTGAAAGGGCTCAGCGCATGCCAGCGCAACTAAAACAAACTTGTCAATAACAGGACTGTCTTTAGTGTGCGGTATATTCTAACATTAAAGTCATGAAATCAAGACGGTGTTTGACTACAAAGAAATTAGATTGCGGTTCCCTGATGTATTGAACACTTTCTGTTTTGAATTGTGAAGTGCATTATGTAAACTTAAGAACATATTTTAATAAATTATTAAAGAATATTGCGACGTCTTGATACGTACAGTTTCAAAGTCATCGAGATTCACTTCCTTAACTCGAATTTCTATGTCGAAAAATAGCACGAAAAGGTTATTTATAGATCATACGCCTTAAAAGCAACCTAGTGACTGCGAAGAGTTTTACTATGCTGTGGCCTGAATTTACAAACTGTTATTTTTCTCTGAAAGTTTAATACGAATCTATATGCCTTCTTGTAATTAACGATATGTTACTAATCCAGAATACATGCGTTTCTCGCTTCAGTGTTACTGCTAGTAGTTCAGGAGAGATATCCGAAGGCATGTTATTGTTACGTTTAGATGATAAAAAACAGCTGCGTAAAAGCAGTCTCGTGTTCACTGAACACCCGGACAATGATGACGACGCATGGCGGTAGTGAACACAGCTCAGTCATTCTGTTTAATTTCTCGTTCTCCGGTAGAATGAACAAAATTGAGGAAGAAACCAAAGAATGTTTTTTATATAACAAAAGAAAATTCAAGCTTGAAAATTTTTAGTTCTTCAGTTATTATTTACCAATGCCGGGAATATCGATCCAGCGTTTCGTTTTTTGCAAGCAATGTACTGAAACTTGTTTGCGTAACCTTAAACCAAATAAAGTTGTGCTCATTCTGTGACTATAAACCACACGTGTGAAAACAATGTTTTTCGATGGATAGACGAAGGAACATAAAAGTCTCACGGTCACGAGATCTGACAATAGTGATTACAGCTCAGTTGACCAGTTGACAGGCTGTTTGTGTGTGAAGGTTAATCTGCAGAGTTATTTTGTCAGTAGCCACCGTTATTAATATAACTTCATTGTGAAGTTTAAATAGTAACCTACAGGGATGACATAACATGTATGTACTGGAATTTTCCTGAGAGATAGAATGGGGCACGCACAACTTCGGTTAGATATTGGACATGAACGAGACTACGAAGATGATCTGGTTTTATACCATATCAAACGGTTAACCTGGTGTTTATAGGCTGTTATCACTGTAACTAACCTATCAGTCACATTGTTCGATAAACTTACAAATAGTTTTATATTAACTTTAATCATATAAAGTTTAACTGTCAATTCTACGCTGAGTTTGACGGGTAACATTTTATTTTCCTCATGAATCCAGGGTAACTCCTAAAAGTTATTCAGTCAAAATTGACATAACTAGTTCGTGTTCCTGATAGTAAACGAACACCCCATATATCGAACCGTTTGCCCTTCTTGCATTAAACTGGCTGACTTCCTGTTTTATATGACTGTAGCTCAGGGCGGTAACTTTGTTTAAAAATTAAAAAATCATTTACTTTACACAGTTTGCATCATCTTAGTAAATTTGTCTTTTACAGTGTATACCTTTGTCTCGTTTACAATATTTATGAAATCTAACACCATAAGGTTCGCCTAGACAACCATTTCCATCAAAATAAGGCCACATTGTAATTTGCTGATTCATTGTGTTTAGCAACAGGGCTAGATACGGGTTTCTCGGTGATTTTTGTTCACTACAACAAAATACATTGTTGTGTTGTAAAGCGTTTAAAACGTATGAGTGGTTGACATTCAAATTGAGTTCAGTCTTTAGATTTGTGCTAGGTTCTGTCAAAGTAACACCCTCTATATCTAATCATTTCTAGCCCGTTCACTACGTGAACTAGAGGCCTTCTTCACAAGACGATGAGCTATTACGGTCAGTCTGGGCGACATGCACCCCAAGTAACCTCATCCATGATGTTAGTGTAAAAGAAACAAAAACCGTAGTTGCATGTTGTCTTTAATCAACTGGTAACCGACAATCACTCCTCAGAAGGTTTCTAGAGTTCACGTGGCTTGTACACGTTTGCAACAGTTTAGCTTCTGGCTTTCCAATATCATACGCGACATGCACCATACAAGCTTGGTTCGGTTATTCCGGCACTTCAGTCTAGTCTCACTGAGGTTCCCTTGATGAACGGAATATTTGTGCTGCCAGCACATTGTACATATAAAACAACCGCCGTATCCAAAAGTGATAGAGTTTGAATTGTGTGAGACGAACATGGCCTGACCATCGTGTTACCGTGAGCACGGGATTGTCTCCGTTGTGTAAAATAGAAGTGTCGTTCATCAGATTCGGCTAGAAAACCTATGTAGTATACCCTGGCATAACATCGGCTGTACGATCCAATACTTCTTATGCACCATGCATCCTCATGCTCCACTGGTGTCCAGTCTGGCTGAGCCAACGTGTCAGCGTTATCATGTTATGTCAAACCATGTTGTATAGGGTACCGTTAAGCACAATGGTTGTTGAGATGTGACTATATGCCAGCACGAGCCTCTCTAGTTTGTTATGTATTACAAGGCTGCTTGAACCAGTGGGATAAACTTTTATGGAATGCAGACATCGTCAACTCTCATTCTAGTGATTGAAGTTAAACCGGATTGAATTAAGAGACGGCGAACTGAAATTCATTGCAGTGCTCAGTGGAATAAGCTGAAATTTGACCTGTACTGGACCAAATATCTGATCTTCGTGGAAAAGTTATAGGCTTCGAAACGAAAGAGTTAGCTTTAGACCACACAGCCAACATTCGCAAAAAATTGCAAACAGTCCTCAATGGGAAGTGCGAAAAACTGTCAAAAAAAATCAGTATTCACATGATTTTTAATTGTCCATGTTATCTGACGAACATTGCTAGGTTGATTGCACCACACAGTTTTGAATGGTGAAGGGGCGATGTCCTAGTTGTTCGAATTCGTCAGAAATGTGTCTTTGAACAAAAATATGACTTGTAGCGGAGATATACACTTCGACCCAGTTTCTTAGATGATGCCTTTCAGCGTTCAGACAAGGTTGCATTGTGTTTGTCAAAATAAGTAGTTTATCTTTATCCCACGTAATTACATGACGAGAAAAGCACGGTATTCCAAGCTGAGCTGAACGTGCCAATCAACTTTAGCATGCTACTCGACGTAATTATTGATCCGAAGATCGTTTCCAGTTTTGACGAGGACGTACTTTATAATAACACAGCCTAGGCAGACCAATTTGTACCCATGCACTAGAGACGAAACGTACTGAAGTTCGGATGATCGACCCGGTTTCCAGCAAACGTACTGACGAGAAACTAATCAAAGTTGTGATTGCAATTCATCAAAATCTCAAATGTTTCCGAGACGTTATTTTTAAACATTTTGAATTTCATACTGTCGCTCAAATTGCACTTAGTTCTACAACTCCAGTTCTTAGGAATGGTCAGCAGCTCCCAACCACCGGTTATTTCTGCACTGCCAAAACAGTGTTCTCCGCGTTGGACAAGCCGTTTCATGTCACTGTTGTGTGATTTATTCCATAACATTCAAGTAAACAATTTCACATTAATATAAACGCCACGTTGATGACAATTTACTGTTTACCAAATCAATTCAAATCTCTCATTTATGAAGGGGTTTGAAGAATTAAGCGCCCTTATTAGATGGTCTATTTTTTGAGCAGATACTGTTCGTAAACCTGATATATATATGTCAGAAAGTCACTCGAATCGGAAAATATTTACAGTTGTCTTGAATAAAACCCATTGTTTGAA
>JTDE01005962.1:20409-34601 GCA_014338405.1 Paragonimus skrjabini miyazakii
CATCTGATTGATTCCTTTTGTTTCTCCAAGGAGGGATACCAGAGGCTTATGGTCTGTGTATATATCGAAAGTTCTTCCCCAAATATACTGGTGAAACTTCTTAACAGCAAAGATGACAGCTAAAGCTTCCTTGTCTAACTGTGCGTAGTTTTTTTCAGCTGGGGCTAGACTGCGAGAAGCGAAGGTGATTGGCTTCTCAGTTGAATCCTCCATTCTGTGACTTAGTACGGCACCGACACCCCATGGCGAGGCATCACAGCGGATAGTTATGGGTTTAGTTGAGTCGTAATGAACCAATAAGCTAGATTTGCTCACCTCCTTCTTTATAGTGTCAAATGCCAATTGTTCCTTAAATGCCCAGTATCATCGAAATTCCTTCCTTAGTAAATTGTATAAAGGTGCAAGGACAGTTGAAATTCTCGGAATGAAACGACTATAATGAGTAATCATACCAATGAAGGATTGTAACTCACCCACGTTTCGGGGAGCTGAAGCTTCCAAAATCGGTCTGATTTTTTCCCGTATTAGATGTAGTCCACACTTATCCAACCGAAAACCGAGATACTGTACATCATCGGCTAGGAATGCACACTTCCCTCTTTTTAACTTCAGGCCATTTTCCTGTAAACGCTTTAACACCAACTCGAGTGTTTCCAAATGTTCCTTATCCGAACGTCCGGAAATAAGAATATCATCCAAGTAAGCAAGCACACCTGGAATATCTTTTGTTAAGTTGTCAATAATGCGTTGGAAAATTGCCGGAGCAGAATGAATGCCGAATGGCAAGCGGTTATACTGAAATAATCCCATATGCGTATTGATTGTTGTAAATTTCTTTGACTCTGGGTCAAGTTCGATTTGTGAATACGCATGACTCAAGTCCAGTTTGGAAAATGTTTCACCACGGCACAGTGTAGCATATAAATCCTCTATTTTTGGAATAGGATAATGTTCTATGGTAGCGGCCTGATTCACTGTCAATTTGTAATCTCTACATATACGAACGGAACCATCTGGTTTCTGTACTGGCACAATAGGGGCACTCCACGATGAATGTCGGACAGGAGTGATTATTCCTTGTGTCTGAAGACGTTCGAGCTCAGCCTCGACTTTTGGACGGATAGAAAACGCTAATGTACGAGCCTTATAAAATTTAGCCGGGGTATCCTGCTCCATTACAATAGTGGCTTGGAAATCCTTCAGCCTTCCCAGCTCGTTTTCGTTGGACACAGACGAAAATTTCCGCAGCAGTACCGGAAGGCTGTTGTGGCTATCCACTCGTCTGACAGACAGGAGTAGATCTGGCATGAGTTTAAGCCAGTTTCGACCCAACATATTTGGGCTCTCGTTATTTACTATGTACGCAGGTAGATTAGGCATTTTCGTTCCATGTTTTACTCCCACATTACACGTGCCCATAACGTCAATTGTCTCTCCTGCATATGATCGTAATGTGTCTGCCGCTGGGACCAATGGAAGTGATTTTGGCAGTATGCGCCTGTTAATAAGTGTCACTGAAGCTCCTGTATCGATTTCCAGACAAACGTTGCGGCCTTCCACGTTCAAATCGACTGTATAAGGAGGTACTCCTGTAGGGGACGTGGCCGAGGTATGTGAAATCAAGTAGGAAACTGATTCTTCATGGTCTTCAATCGATCGTACAGCTCGAGTCTTAGAGCGGAAATCGGAAGATTGTGATTGTTTCGAACGGCATACGCGTGCAATGTGGCCAATTTTCCCACAACTATGGCACATCGACTGTTTGTGACGGCAATCCGTCACAGCTTCATGTTTTTCACCGCAACGATAACACGTAAACGTACGAATAGGATTCTTATTTGATTTGAGCGGAGATGTATTCCGTGTAATCAGTTGTACGGTATCTGGGGTCGAAGACGGTTGGTATAAAGTGAGCTGTTCTGTTATGTTCTCCCGCTGCCTCGCAATAGAACATGCGCGGTCTCAATTTAGTTTTGACTCCTCTTCGGACAACAGTCGCTCTCTGATTTTAGAGTCTTGGACACCCACTAGTAAACACTGAATAGCCATAGTTTCCTCAAATTTTGTGGGTGCAACCTCATTATAACGACAATCAGGAATGGCTTGCTGGATACGGGCGATAAAATCATTAACATTTTCCCCCGAACATTGACGAAGTTGATGGAGATTCATTCGGGCTGTGAACACGTGCTGGCGTAACCCCCACAGGTCATCTAGTGTTGCCAGGGCATCAGGTAAGGAAGTTCTGTCATATACACGAAGGGCGTCGAAATGACGTTGACCTTCACAGCCCAGATGTTGTCTGAGTAGTTTAACTTTTTGTGATTCTGTGAGGTTGATGGCGGGATTCAATGCTATGAGCAGTTCAAGATAATCCTCGAATGATCGGTTCCAGCGCGTCCATACAGATAATGAGGGTTTTGAACCAGCCTCACTCCAAAAACAATCCGGAGATATGGATGAAGTATTCATGACTTTCGGATAACTGTTTAATTCCCGTACGCCAAATGTTATAATCTAGAACACACGTCAACTGCGAGCTCTGACACGTAGTCAGCCCAGAGTAGAATAAGAACACTTGACAACAATAGCGCGTAGCTTTATCAAACACAAGAGAATGGATCATATTAACGATGAGGCATAGATAAGACAAACAGTAAACCAATCGATTGTATGAGTAACATGATTGGATCGTTCGGGGCCAGGGTGAGAGAGAGAGGGACACACGCGTGCACAGGTAGACAGGTAACGCGCGGACAACGGCAGGCGCGGATGCCACAGGATGCATAGCCGATTACGGATTCCGTATTCGACAGAAAAAGTGTAATTTCTTCGCGCACTCAATCAAGTACCCGGGCTTCATCATCGATAATCGCAGTCGCCGGCCAGATCCCAACAAAATCCAGTTTGTTGTCAAGATGCCACCACCGCCGGACGTGTCTGCTTTACGTTCATTCTTGGGTCTCGTCAGCCACTACAACGCGCTTGTGCAAGTCATGCATCGCGTTCGAACACCTTTCGAAAGACTGTTGACGAAGGATGTCTGCTGGAACTGGTCCACCGAACGCCATAACTCATTTGAGAAAGTCAAGAAAATGCCCAACTCCGACAACTTGTCGACGCATTTTGATCCAACTCTGCAAATCGTGGTTGCATCGGACGCCTCAAGCTATGGAGTTGGAGCAGTCCTCTCACACCTCCACCCTGATGGATTCCAAAATGCGGTCGCTCATGTTGCCTCCTCTATCATCAAATAAAGATAAATATGGACAGATCAAGAAAGGAGCGCCCACCATTGTTTTCGTAGTAAAACGTTTTCACAAGAGGCCTTTTGGCCGCCATTTCATTCTGCTGACTGACAAAAAACCATTGCTTGTTGTCTTTGGATCAAAGAAAGTAAACTGATCTACACAGCTTCCCTCCGTCAAAGAGGGGCAACCACTCTGCTCAACTACGACTTCGACATCAGATGTAAGTCAACAACCAACATTGGACAGGCAGATGCTCTCTCTCGCCCATTTGGCTTGCAGACGCCTGACCCAGAAAGGACCTCGGTTGCTGCAGTGCCCTTTAAAGCAGAAGTCAACCAAGTGTCCTCCGAAGTCATCCAAACACTTCCGGTAACGGCCGAGTTGGGTGCTGAGGCAACTGTACGAGACCAGACGTTGCGGTCTGCGGTATCCTACAATCAGAACCGCTGGCCGGATAGATGACTAACAGGTGACCTGGTGCAGTTTTTCCGGAGACAATCCGTGACTTCAACTCTCAGTGGTTGTGTTATGTTTTGAGAACGTGTCGTCATCCCGCCGGAACTTCAACCTAGAGTAATGTTGGTCACCCTGGCATCGGCCGAATGAAGGCGATGACTCGCAATCACGTCTACTGGCTAGGCATGGATGAATAGCTGGAACCACTTAAAGGATATCCGCACCAAATTTAATACGAATGAAGTGAAACAGTCTGAGCATCGTGTTTAACAAGTTATCGATGAATGGATTGAAAATGACACAACGGTACGGGTAAGTTATAATACTCTACGTTTCAACCACCTCGGGTGGACTTCCCCAGGAGTGTTTCAATCTGCTGGAATCACTGGTTAGATCCCGCCACGCTTGCGATTACGCGTCTGAAGCACCCCAAAAAGCTTCACTGGAATCTTGGCCAATCCCTACGGCCCCATGGTCGCGGGTACACTCGGATTTTTCTGCGCATCTACACGGTCAGAACTGCCTGATCGCCGTTGATGTTTATTTCAAGTGGCTGGAATTTGTCCTGAGGTCAGACACTACCACAGGCTCAACCATCCTACAACCTCGGAAAAGGTTCAGCCGGTTCGGTTGCCCAACGACTCTGGTCAGTGATGATTGAACACAGTTAACTTTCACCGTATTTGCTGAATTCTGTCATCAGAAGGGCGGTGACAACATCCAACCACTACCTTACCAACCCCAGTCCAACGGCCAGGCGAAGCGCTTTGTGGGCACGTTCAGACGTGCCCTTCAGAAAGCATAAGGGGAAGAAACGACGGTGGAAGCTTTGGAAACATTCTTGATGCACTATCGAGCGACACCAAATCCGAAAACACTCAACGGAAGATCTCCAGCTGAGACACACATTGGACGCAAAATTCGATTGCAACTAGACTCCATCCGCCGAACTGTTGCTGTTCCAGGTTCGAAGGAAGCAACGATGGAAAGCAGGTTCAACCAACGGCACGGCGTCAAACACTGACGCTTCAACAGTGACCAGACCGCCACGACCCGGAATAATCGCAGTGGATTTGTTAAATGGTCTTTGGGACGAATTTGCAAAAGACTGGACAACGTCATTTTTGAAGACCAAGTCGGAAAGGACGCCTGGACACGCCATGCCAACTAACTTTATCTCGCCAGTATCGCTGAACAATCACCGAGCAAGAAAGATGTTCCGTTGGAGATCCTGATGAAACCGTTTTGGTCTCCCCCAGCCGCAGCAAGTAACGATTCCCAACACAAACATCGCCATGCAAGCCGCTTCATAGAAGATGGACTGACCGAGCACGACGGCCAATGACTCCCCTGCAAGTTAACTCCCGACTTCCGTCGTACAACCAACATCCTCAGAAGTGTCAGGGTAAACCTGAACTGAAGAACACGGTTCTGCTGTCAGAAATTGGATATCGCAAACCGTTACCGAGACATACATCGGCGTGGGACTCAAATATTTCTTCGCGCGCTCACACCGCCACAACGTCAATGATTTCCCATAAATACAGACCAGTTTCTAACACAAACGCGCAAAGCGTCTGGTGACTAAATACACTGCCTATCTGGAATGTGCTTAGTCCGTGTTCTCATTGGGTCTTGCCGTTCGCGCCTTCGGAGACCAATCAGAAGGGGTTTCAATTTTCGTTATTCGTTCGCCGTTGTTCGTATCAGTTATTCGTATTTGTGTTTAATAGGATTCAGTTACAGCACTGACCTCACCTAAGGTATGGCAATGAAACACAGACAGTATGTTCACGTGCTTGGTTAGTACACTGCTGCGTATAAGCAACTCTACAAGTGTAGATCGATCCACCGAATCGAACGTACCTTTATAGTCGAGAAATACGGCGATTATTGGCGGGCGGTATAAATGACGCTGTTCCAGAATTCGACGAAGGGTACACTTGATCTATACATCCCCGCCAAGGACGAAACTCTGCCTGTCCTCTCCTAGTGTCTACCTCTCGAGATGCATTGAGTCAACGGAATATAATGGATGTCAGAACCCCTGAAATGACTGGGGTCGAACTAATTCCCCTATGGTTTAAGCAAGACCCCGCGGATCTTTTCTTGAATATGGCAACTATTATCGCATGACCGCAGCACGGTGGGGTGGTCCCCGTCGCCCATACAAGTCGAACTAACCGCATCAAGGTCACTACTAACGCCTCTCAACTTTCTTCGAAAAGTGCCGATAAGAGCTCATCTGGACCGGCAGCCCTGTTACAATTGGGGGCCGAGATTTAGTTGCGAACCTCATTCTCAGTGGGTGGTTCCAAATGCACAGACCAAGGTGCTACATCACAAGTTTGTGGCGGCAAAACAGTAAAAGCAGGAGGCCAGCTAAATTGACCCCCGAAGTGTTCCAGCCAACGTTCTAACATTCTGGACTTACTACAGGTTAATGTGCTATCTGCCTTAATGGTAATTTCACTGACGGACGGTTGCCTGTGACCAGTAGCACGGATAGGCCTAAAAAGTTTGCCTATGTTCCCTGAAGCAAAAGCGGTTTTCATTTCCTCAACTTTTTCCATGGATCAAGCCTCACTATCAGCCTTTAGACTTCGTTTCATTTTCCTACGGATATATCTTCTGAATCTATGTGGCTTGGTAATTATGCTTTACTGATGGTAAAGCCAGTTTCTCAACAGCTAATCGGTGGGGTCGTTGCCCAGCAACGTACCAACGCGTGATCTGAATTCAAGTACGTGAGAACGAGAGCCGCGAATGGAATCACGCCACCTATAACTAACAGCTATGTGGTCTATCTGACACCAGGCCTGATTTGGAGAAGGTGGGTATCAATTATAGCATTGACGTGCAATGCTTAAAACTAGTGCCGGTTAAAAATAGCTTATGTTCAGCGCACAGTTGCAACAATCGCCCACCATTACATGACCGATGTAATGCTATCCCAAACCTGCCACCTAACTGAGATTCGGCCTCGCTAAGGCGGCCGAACTGGACATTCGTATCTCCAGCCAGAACGGCTATGTCAGATCCACGCGTCGCCCGTAGGAAAGCAGCCAGATCCGAGTAAAACGCGTCCTTGACACCGATGTCACTAGAGCCGGTAGGGTCGTAAGCAGATATGATGAAAAAATTTCCGAAAGTCCTGCGTCTAGAGCTAGCCCTCACGCTGAGGACCATACTTACTCCAGCTTAACCGATAGCAGAATCAGCGGTATCACCTGACATCTATAACCAGTACCGGGTAAACAGTGTGACTGCTGTTAGTTCCATACGTTGACTATTATCCATGAGTCTAGTCTCTGAAACACAACAGCCATCGACATTTAACGAGTCTAACGTTTGTGCGAGAGTGGACTGCTGACCTATCTGCTTTAGCGCGCGAACGTTGCAACCTACTAAATTAATTCGCACTCTAGGTCTAAGCAAGAGACGAGGGAGGCCTGAAGCTGAATGACAAGAGGTGTACCTCACCGGCTTAATGTTATTATGATTAACTATATATGTTGTAAGACGTGTACAGTATTCGTCAGAAATGAAGGTCGGGAGTGGCCTGAGAGCTAACTTTGATAAGACAGTGGGGAGGGGTCAAATGTAACATGTTTTCGCTTATCCACCCGCTGGACGCAGCAGACGGGGCGACCACCTTTACACTGCGAGACGACCGATGAAGTATGGAATTATTGGTGTCGTGATTATTCCTGGTTGAGAGTGGGCTGAGATACTGCCAGGACGCCCAAGCCTAGACAGGAAAATTGGATGTAGTGAGCTAACTCTCTGATTTCCGTTAATTTATTGAACAGAATCAGACGGTTCGGATACGTGCGCTTGAAAGCCACTTCCTCGTTTGCTTTGCGAATAAACGGAAAAACGCGAAAGAGTCTGGGAAGTAAATTTTAAAATTGAGGAATGTGGTGTGAGTGTACTTGGTCTGTTCTGCGGAGTTGTTCCGATGGCCTTCCTTTGAGACTGCGGGCACGAAGTCACCTCCTGTGCGTACGCCGACGATCCTACAGGACGGCTGACCAGCATTCTTGGTGTTGCAACTCGAGGCTTCTGTGTCCCCGATGAATCTTTCTTTTGGGAGAGTTTGGAAGTTTTCACCCACATAAAATGTGATTTTTTCACCAGCTGGGAATGAGATTTGAACGAGTGCAACGTGCGCGGTGTTTTGGGGCCACTGATAGAAAGGCCTAATGGGGCAGGCCAAGTGAATGCTTTTTTAATCACAGGAGCAGTTTCGGTGTAATCAAAGCCTGTGTCTGTACTTGGGACGTCGGCCGTTGGAATGGCGATTGCAGAAACGGCGTCTTCGCTTTCTGCTACAGACACGGAAGCAAGAGTGGGCAATTCAGAAGCAGAAACTGCAACCTTAGTCTCCAGTTATATCTTCCGATCTGCCATGTTTTTTGACTTAATCTGAGCACGCTGTTCGCGTCACCCCCTTTTTGCCGAGAGCAATATATGGACACGCCTTGTAGGTTGCGGTTGGCAAAACTCAAAGCTACTATTTTTTCACCAGTGTCTCTAGGCCGAGAATGGCAAGCAATGTCACCAAAAGGCCAGGTGACATTTTGTTTGTCATTGCGCGCGGCCTGTTTGCGAGTACGAGTTTTGTGACATCCAGGAAGGAAGGATATGCTAAGACTCATTTGGCTAGCTCGGTTGGATATGTTGTGAGAAAACGGCTCCATAAAACAACTCTCATTTCTTTGAGAGCCTTTATACCCCAGTTTGCCGTAGCTTCCTCTAAGTGTGTAGATGACTAGGAACCTGCTCTCTTGGTGATTGCAACATCAGTAAGGGCAAGTGATATGTACCTATTCAAGGACTGTGGCTTCAATTTCATGTGAGGTTGGACCCTTTAGTACTCGTCCGTCCAACTTCTCATGTAAGAAATAAAGGGATATAAAACGTTGAGAAGAGCCCGGCACGAGCAGTCGCTGGTTTATGCGTCGTCCCAATATTCGTGCTGCGCACGTGGCAAGTCGAAGACAAGCCGGCGCCTTAGCACGTGCCGATAAAATTGGGAGAAGAGACTAATTGCTTTTACATGTGTTTGTTGATGCCAGTGCAGTGGATACTGCTTCCGGCATTGATAACACTGCATACCGTTTCGTACGGACATTGTACACCCGTAACGACCGCAACTGCTTGCTGCCTCGGCCAATGTCTGCTGAGTCCCAGCAATGTTAGGTCAAAGGCGAGTCAAGGTTCACAAGAATAAACAGTATACAACATGGAACGGTTAACTTCCTGTCATTCAAAAACAGACGGCAGAGTGGGAAAATAAACATAATGGAACACGTAAATCGGTAAGTCACATACTTTTAGTCGTAAAATTGGAGGCGTTTGATATATCTCCTGGTATTTGAGCATGGATGAAGGCGTTCCTGCATAACAGGAGTATCTGTGTGCAGGTGGAGGGCTCCAAGTCACACATTGCACATGCCACCATATTGTTTCACAAGAGACGGTCTCAAGTCCCATGCAGTTCTTGATGTACATAAACGATTTGGCGAAGAGGATCGGCAGTCCCTGCTACATGTTCGCAGATGATGTGAACCTCGTGGGACGCAGGGGCGAGACTTCGATGTACCGAGACCTCGATGAAATTCACCAGTGGACAGTTGACTGGGAGCTCCCGTTAAATTTTGCGAAATGTAGACAACTTATGGGTGTCGATACTGTGGACCCCCTTTAAACGGATAGGAGGGTCCGGTCAGCATGTGCTCACTCAAAAACTACTGAGATGAGAGAGTTGGGATTTCAAGTCACTGGGTAAGCCAAGGTGTCAATCCAGTGTGTGTGTGTAGCCCGTAAAACAAACCGGGCACTCAACCAACTGGAGAAGACAATAGCTTCAAGGAAACCCAGCGTCCTTGTGCCTCTGTATAAGACTTACGTGAGACTTTATCTAGAATATTGTGTGCAGGCCTGGTGTCCTTGGTTGGTCGAGGCTGCTAAGGTCTTGGAGAGGGTGCAACGAAGGTTTACGAAATTCTTCGTAGAATTTCGGAGAATGGACTACTCCAACAGACTTATGTGTCTTAGTCTCTTCTCCTCGGGAAGAAGCCGGAAAAGAGGAAATCTCATGGGAGTCTGTAACATCCTGAGTCGATTGTCCGAGGCAGCGGAGCAGCTGTTTATTCGTAACGAAAACTCATCGCTTAGGGGGCAGGAGTTAAGGATTGTGAAGTAAAGAGCGAGGATACAAATCTTGACCAACTTATTCTCATATGGAGTTGTACACAGTTGGAACAAATTACCGTCCGAGATGGTGTTGCCCACCACAGTTACTGACTTTGAGCAAAAGCTTGATGTTGGTTGGTTGGCGTTATTTCCGGATATGGAAGGGTGACCCGAATCCACTTAAAGCGATGGCAAACGCCTCTCCATCATCTGTGCGCATTTTCGTTATGAATCTCGGCTCTCTTTTACTAACAGTTATAAACAAGTTGCGCAGAACTTCCTTACTTAGTTATTCGTCTCGTGATGGACAGCTAAAGATCTTTAGCTGTTCTTCTTTTATCGTAACCAGGAAGATTTTGTTCCGTCATCCAGGAGTCTGGTGGAGATTATGGCAGCGTCAGCATTGGCTTTGATCCTGTCTATTTATTTAATTATATCATAATTTCTGACGATGATTCCAACACATTCAACCCCTGGCATCCAAGAGATCGCTTGCATAGTCCTGATGAGGGATTGATCAAGGATATTCTCGCTGCTCATTCAATGATATACTGTGTTCTACATACCACCGTAGATTCCAAAACACTGTTGAAGAGAAGTTTTTCTTCTCTACTTGTCGCAGCACGGTTTGATCACCTGAGCTCACTGGTGCAAGAAACTGAACATCAACCGGTTACTAGCTTCAAGTACTGTGATCCGAACTGAATTGTACTGAACTCAAATAATACAATGCCTAATGAACTATTAAGTTATTCGCTAACAAATAACATTAATCGCACTTAATTTCTTGATGCGCATGCCAAAACATCAAAAATAGTATTAGTAGTCAATTATGGCATAGTGGAATTGTGACCAGAAAATTTGGAGAGGCTGATGTGGACGCAGTGGCTTTTCATTGGCTGTTGCGGGGTGTAAATTTGTGTTCAAGTGCTTTGGCCGGCAGATATCCAGTTTTCGCGCAGGACTTCGGAGCTTGTATACTTCAGCCGAGTTTCTGAGCCTACATTTTGAAGGATTTTCTTTGTGACGTGTACTCGGAACTAACTTGAGTTTACTGTATTAAACAGGTAAATTCACACTCTCTCCGAATCAACTAATAAAATCAAGGTCAATTGAAGCCAATAAAATAAACATGTAAATCAAACCAGTGAAGTAATAGGTGAAAACTGGCTGCATCATTGGACAATTCGGTGTCCAAACCGCTATAAATGCAAACGTAAAGCAGAACACGTCGCTCTTCTTAGCGTTTGCTTTGTGTCGTTTGCCGTTGATTTGACCAATATTTGTTTTAACTGAACGCTAATTAAAAACGAAGTCATCGTAATCGATTTATGTAAATCGGTATGACTACTGTTGTCGTGGTCATTTGCGTGTGACCTAGTTAATACAAGGACGCTGTGGTCATTTTCAATTTATTTTTACATTTTTCTTATTTGCTTATTATTTTATTTCCAGTTGTTTATTTCCTATTTATAGGAAGCGGATTACATTACGACTTTCAAGGTGATGTTTGACGATCACGGATTTCGCACTTTCTCACAGTTTCAGGAATGTATTCAGAGGCACGTGAACAAGGTGAGCGTTATTTACATTCGAGGGTCGAGCCGTATGTCGGAAGCTGCTGTGAAGTACGATAAGGTGGGGTGACATGGTTCCCTGAAAACCGTGCAGATTTACTATCGTTTTACGAAGTACCAAATACGTAAGAGTGGACGTAAGGTTATGCGACATGCCTAGTGGGTTAACGGTTGTTAGTTTTAGTCAATCAGCTCTCGCGACACATGTTGCCGATCACGATTTCATTTAGACCGACGAGATGCGTGTCTGGTTGTGAGTTCTTTCGAGTTGGAGCACGACCACCCTCTTCATCGTCTGCTATATGACTCCCATCCTGCGAATCGTGGACTCACCGTCGATGACTTGAACGAATGCAGGAGTCTTTTTCACCACCATACACAAACTACTGACATTAAGCAGTATACAGCCGATGTTTATGGAAAGTTTATCACAACTGCTAACGTTGGAAACATCCGCCGCAAGTTGAATCCTGCAATTTCAAGTGAGTTTGTTTCGGAGGGTCGGTCACGGAACGTTAGAGAACGTTGATGAGGTGCTGTCGGTGATTAGTGCGATAGATGTGGTGGCCACTATGAGGGATGAAGGCAACAGGTATACACATATCTGCTTCGCCCAGCAAACGCAGGTTGAACTATTCCGGCATTTCCCACATCTTGTGAATGTGGATGCCACTCACAGGACAAGCAGGCACAAGTATGTCATTGAACATTTTCCCAGACTTTCGAAGTTAAAAGTTATATTAGATCCTAGCGACAGACGGTATGGGACGCGGCCGATCCGTGATGTACGGGTACGTTCGTAGTGAAAAGCATGCTTCACTATGTAGGCTTTTCGAAATTTTTCTGGAAATGATGGGCGATCACACTGCGGTGAAAACATTCGTTATGGAAAAGATGGCATTGCAAATGAGGGCAGCCCATGTGGTGTTCGGCTGTGACATGCTCTCGTGCTATTTTGACGTACGTGATGCCGTATGTAAGCATGTAAGTGGATAAAATTCGTCAGTCATATTTGTCAAAAGACAAACTCCTGCCGCGGTCGTCATCCCTTCCACCGAATGACTATGAATATACAGCTAGTGGCTGCTGCGGGAGTATGAAATGCAAATGACCTATAGGTACAACCATCAAAAGGTTGTAAATGTTGAGTGGTACGTGAAGAAAATTCTTCACAGAATGGTCACGCTCGCAAGTCATCTTGTCCAAAAACATCTGAAGGGATGGACTCCACGGCTCCCTTTTGAAACAGTATCTGACTGCAAGGTTAACGGTTCTCTAGTAATCACCTTGAACGTTGCAGCTTCGTGTGCAACAAGATGGCGACGCTTTCGTCGTGGATAGCGTACAGGGCACGTGTGGATATACTTTTTACCGTACAATGTGACTTCCATGCATACACATTCTGTCGGTGTTTCGGGAAAAATTTCTACCCCCACGGAAAGGTCTTTGTAGTTTTCATTTCCCTTTTCAAAGTTGACTTCCCCATTTATGAGCGGTGGCTGATTGCTGGGCCCGCAGCTTCGGCCGCTTGCTGCAACTAATTTCAACCGTCACTATTAAGCCCTTCATCATGTACTTGAAAAACTATATAACTGCAGCAGTCGCACGGCGGTAAATTGCGACAACAGCATCGTTGCGTTGGCCAGTAAGATAGTGGAACGTGCTAAAACCAGATTACCTATGTACAACGTTCCCACGGACTCACCTACAAGCAGTAAGCAGCCCAGGTGGGTGAAAAAGCCTAGGACAGCATTGCCCTGTGGCACTGCGGTGGCCCCGTACAAATGGACAACTATTTCTGTGATGCCGATCAGCTGATTTTTCACTTCAGTCGTGCGGGTAACTTGAAATTTGATTCAATTTTTCTCGCTGTTATTGTCTACCCATTTTTTGCTCTATCGGTGCCCTGTGCATCAAACAAATGCATTCGATTACTGTTATTCGTTACCGATGAACATACCTAATCATTACATGCTGAAACACTTGGGTTTCATTGTATCCGTTTCGGTATCTGTTTTATATTGCGTATTTCTTGTTTCTGTTGACAATGACGCGAATCAGATGTAACAGTGCTGAGGCAGCGAGCATTTGTAGCAGTCATGGATGCAAAATGTCCATGCAAAACGGTATGCAGTGCCACCAGTGCCAGAAGTGGTATCACTTCAAACGCACTAGCTTCAACGAACACCAGGTTAAGCAACTTTCTTCTTCTGCTTTGAACATTATCTGCATGAGCTGCAGGTTTGACGAAAGTCAAGGCATCGCTTTGCCGCTAAGTAGTCACGCATGCGTCAAGAAAAGTGTAGCGACACAGAAAACCTGCAACTGTAAGTGCTGAGATGTTCTTCTTAGCACTATTTGTCCTTCTGTTTCTTCTATGGGGTATAGGATGGAGGGCTACCAGCGGACTCTGACCGAAATGAAGTTAGAACTCTAGTAACTAAACGAATACATAGTGCTTGCCCCCCATGGTGTCGCGGTAACCAAGAAGGCAGTTGCCCTGTCAACTGCACATATAGAGGAGGCAGCGGCGACTATGAAAGAAAAGCTCTCAGAGAAAGAAGATTTGTTTTGTGGGGCCGCTTCCCCACAACATCTTCACCAACCGGACTAGCTAAGTCAGTCTCAGCGTCTCCGTTCTCGCCGGACGTTACAACTCTCGTACCCGCGAGCAGGCTACGCGCCAAAACCACCAAAAAGTCACTTG
>JTDE01005963.1:4104-35353 GCA_014338405.1 Paragonimus skrjabini miyazakii
AAAGAAGCGCTAGACTCGAGTTTCGCTCTCATTAGAGCTCTTCAGTAGTGCTCACATTCGAAAGTGGATGAGAGTTCTCATATGATAATTCGGTCGTGCCTAACGTGAGGTCAATGGCGCAGTGGTAAACACGGTTGCCTCATGAACAGAATGTCCGTGGTTCAAGTCCCGGCAGTGGTGATGATATGCACTACTGACGAGCTCTAATGAGAGCGAAACTCGAGTCTAGTGTTTCTGCTTTTTGAAAGGGGCCGACTGGAAAGTCTATGGGAATGCGACAGCTGCGATCAAATGTGGGTGATGTTCAATCTATATGAAAATCAAAATCCCCTACTACTCTTCAGTAATCGGAGTTAATGTTTACTACAAAACGGAGGACTACCTTTTATATCATGATCCGTGATTCAAACGGAAGGGGAAGACGCATCTCGAGAACAGATAAACAGTACAGGCAAAGACAGGAATCTGGTGGACGATAATTCACGATCGGTGAACACGTCTTTGTACACAGGTTTCATGAGCCGTAGAACGGGAAGGAAAGACTAATTGTTCAACGGACAGGACCAGTACGTTATGATGTGAAAGTCGGCGAATTCGAACGGCAAGCAAACCAGATTTGTTGTAACCGCAAAGAAGCACAGTGCACCCAGGTAGCATCAACCGCATCATTTAGTATACTGTGGGATACTTCTAACTTGAAGAAAAAAAAACCATTTCCAAGAACCGAAAATTCGACAAAACCAACTTTGTACCCTCAGGGCACCAACACACAGGTATCGCCTAAAATTGAGACGGCAAGGCAAGAGATGCAAGACCTGAAGCCCCATCAAAATCGTCCTTCAGAAGCAGCCCTATAGATGAATCATCATCACACTTATGCTTAACCGTCACACAAGCTGTACGGTCCACCTATAGTTACGTTCTTGTGTGTGAATGTATGGTTGACGGCATCCGAAACGGATTAGCCTGTCACAATGACCGAAGCCAAAGGACGCCTGCGCTTTAAACCATCATCCTAAGTGGTTTGCGCTGCACCACTTGTGGTTCCACTCACACACCAAGTATCCGATGTAAACCCGAAGGAATAAGACCAGTAGGTGGTGATAACAAGGAGTCAGTATCAATATTTCTATAGACGACACAGAAAATATCATCTACATACCGTTTTTAAAGCATGCATTGATGCATCAGTCGTGTTAGCATTGAATGTTCTATCACTTCCATGAAAATGCTCATCAGCAATAAACCTAGCGGCAAGCCCACTGCGACCCGTTTCTCATGGCGGTAGATTTTCCCATCACATTGAAACTGAAACGTCCGGATGGATCGATTCAACGAAGCATACATAGAAAGCGGACTTAGAATCGTCCTTTATACCCATGTTCATATCTTTCTCCCAATGATACAGAAAACGTGCACGCAGTCTTTTGTCCAAGCACTGAAGTCACCATGGCCTGCCGTCGATGAAACAATTGACACAGTGCCATAATAATCGTGTCCATTATCCCCAAATGACACTAAATTCACACTGTATTAGGTTCCACACAATCCTGGCTTGACAACTAATTTCATATTTATTGTGTTGCATTTGGCCTGAAGATAACACTTCGAGAACGAGCCTGTTTGTCACGTTTAATTTTTTGAAATTATTTGGTACTCCAAGACTATCATTCATTGTTGGATCTGTTGAAGTTTGTCTGATACGTTTGTCGCCTTTTGTCTGGTATGTTGCAGAGCGATGAATCCATTGAGGTATGTCTGATTTTTTCGTTGAAAGCCAATCCTTAATTTGCCTTAATTTGTCTTTGCTGTGTACCGTAAACGATCATGATGAATTTTATGCCATAATTGCGCATAAAATGGTTACTTCCTTCCTTTTTATAGCTATCATTGTTTATCGGTTAAAACTTCCTTCTTGGCATTGTGTGACACGTTCTCATCTTCATCTGTACCCGATTGTTTTAATGAGGTTTTACTCCCGTTGACTAATGGATGTTTGTTAACACGTGTTTAGTTGTTCATTTTTGAACTCATTTGCTGGATAATGTGTGTGCCGGGTTGATTCACATTCAAGTACTGTTAAATCGGTTTTGGCGATTTAGGGTGATTCATTCAGTAACGCGTATAAATGCCAATCCCTTCGGTAGCCTTTTCTGACGTTTTTTGGACTTGGAATATAGTCTCGTTGACCCGACAGTCTAAATAAGCGTCATTAGAATTGTCGAATACGCGTTACTGAGTGAATTACCCTCAATCGCCAGGAGTAATTTAACATCCATCCTAAATTACCCTGAAGTTTTCAGGAATGCCTGTTGTGTTTCTATTCGGTTGCTACCAACAGTAAGTCTTATAGGCTGTAACAATAGTAGAGAGAACACGTTACTCAATAGAAGTACAAAGTGTATTGTCGCATTTACAAGCGATAACCTCATTTTTATGTGCGTGGACGAATGAGACGTTGGTCGTTGAAGTCGCGACCAATCAGAACGCAGCTTGAATCTCAGCACCAGTTTGGGGCACACAGGCAGCCTGGACGCGTATACAAAAATGCCCCAAAGGTTACTTTAATTACTCAAACAGCCAACAAAGTGCTAATCCGTCAGATCATATATGTGTGTTTAATCAAGTGCACCATTTTTAATGTGTATATTGTGTACATTGATATCTACTCATCGGTTCGAATACAACAAGATACTGATTTGAGCTCAGTTCAACATTATCACTTCGCTGAGGTTCACTAACGGTTTAGTTTCTCGCGACTTGTCCGGGTTAACTATGCTATCGTTATTCGTTCAGGTTTTATGGAATCAACCGAGATAGTTGTGAACCCATTTTGCTTATCATTGTTCTGTCCCATCAGCTGATTTCCAGCCCTACCTCATTTGAACTAAGCAACCAATCGATAATTGAAGGCTTACTGTGGTATCTACATGATTTAGCCGGTAGGATGTCTGATTGCCGTGTGCACGAAAAATCGTTGATAACCACTAGGAGGTGCATTCCTATGCTCGATGAAGACCACTTAACCATGGATCGACTTTCAAGAAGTCCATTGTTGCACCCACACGCATTGTTCCCCCTCTATCCACATGCATGCCGGTATTTAGTACAGACCATAAACCAACTACCTTCAATATCAGATCAAGAAATACAACAGCCGTTGAGACAAAGTGAACCATTTCTCTTCAAACTTGACCAAAATTTGAATGCGTTTGAAACAGATTCATCCGGTGGCCAAACTGAGAACGAAAGTGTGGGCGCGGATCCAGCTTCTAATGTGTCTAGTGGAGGTCAGATGCGCCCACCAGATATTGAAGTCACTAATCCCGATGAGAGCGTCAACCAGCTTTCCAATCCACAGACAACCACTGCAGGCTCAGAACATCAGGGATCAATACATTCTGGCTCGATCAAATACACAACCAGTGTACGTGCTCTATCGCCCGATGGTAATCTTGTGGAATCCGAGATAGTGCGCAATTATGAGATCCCTAGTGAAAAGTTGGCTGAAAGACCGGATCACCTGATCGATGAAACCGAACAACACGATATTTGGCTGGAAGGACTGTCCGGCCGTCAAAACGATGATGAATCCAGACCAAGTATTAACTTGACGACTAGAATCAAAGTTTCCCGTACTTCTGACGTAGCACCCAGTGGCTCAGACTGCTCGGAAAAGGGTGCACACGGAAGCTCGACGATGCCCCTCGGAGCCAGCGCAATTACACCTTTCGAACTAGATGCACCTATGGACCATCGTCGGACGTCCAGCAAGTGCCAGTTGCAAGAGACTGAGGCAATGGAGGACAGAAAAGGTCAAGTTTCAAGCGTACAAGATAAAACCGCATTGTCTGAAGAACGGCACAGGGATACGCAACATCAAATAGCAAATGTTGTAGATGAAACAGTGTTATTAAGTTTTGAAGAATGCAGAGAGGTACAACGGATTTCGAAAGTTAGCGACGCAGCTAGGAAAGAAATCAACAAGTTACGAGATATTCTGCGTACCGTATGTACAAGTTTGGATGACATACAAGAAGGTATTGTGCACAGGAACTTCGAGCCATGCGTTCAATTCTGCGACGGCCTTCAGGTGATTCCGATAATAATCAGAAATTTAATACCAAAATTGGATTACAGTCCATACGAAAAAGATTTATGGAAGGCTTATAACGGCATAGTAGCTATACTGGAGGAAGTGAAAGAGCAGCCATCCCTGATCATAATGCGTCTGGTCGAATTGGGGTTCTATATATATGAGATCGGGACATTGTTAGGTGAGGATGTCATACCGGTTTGTTTCGCTCCAGTCGTACACGCCATCCAGACTAGAGTACACGTGAGTTTTCGTAAACAACTTTAGCTTTGTTCGCTTTTACACTAATCTGAATGTATACAAACTCTTTTTTGGATTATAGTACACGTCTAGGTGTTGAGAAGTCAGTATATAAATGGTTCCCGACATACAGAAGTCACTGTGAACTTGGAACAGACATCAAAATGAAAGGCCGTTTTGAATGTTCTAAAAAAAACTATTATTTTTATTTTTAGTACAAAACCTAGTCGATAAGTCGTAATCGTGTTTGGGCCACGAGTACACAACGTAACAACACAAAAACATGTGCATGGACGAATCAGCATAAAAGAGTCAAAACTTATCAAAGCGAGTGTAGTAGTGTGAAAACGTGATCCACAGAGCGTGTAGGTCCAACAGTGACTTGTACACAAACAGATAAGCCGAAGCTCCTTTATCTAGTGAGTCACCGATCCTGTGCTCACCGGCTGAAAAGAAGCGGTTAGTGAGGTTACTGACTTGGCCTAATGTCGTCTCATTGACTGGATAAAGCAAGTCGAGCAAAATATCGATTTCCACTGTTTGGTCTGAGGTTGGATATCAATCATAGTCCTAACCGATACAAACTTATAATGAGATGAACCGCGTCGCCGCAGCCAGTGGAGCATGCTTGTTCCAAGTCAACACAACCTACTGCTTAGTAGTAATACAGTGTAATCTTCATTAATGTTGGGTTCTCAGGGTGTAACAAGATGAAACCCGTGCATGTCTAGGGTAGGTGGGCAACTTAAATTATAGATTATGTAAAAAATGGGGGTTCTTCAGTCACCAAGATTTCGTGACTGCTGCTTAATCGGCCAGTTAGCTGTTTAGTTGGCAGACCGTCATTACTTTCTACTTCTCATCCTTGTTTTATCATAATACAAGGACTGTACCAAAGAGAAGTATTCTGCCGACAATTCTTACTCACGCCATCGAAACATGATAAGCAGTTTTCACCGACGTTGCTTAGTTCTTGCCTTGTAGACAATGTTTTCAGCAGCAATATATTGAAAGGTGTAAGTTCCCGCAGTATTTCTGAACATTGATTGGAGCATCCGTGCTTCTCAGCACAATAGTTGGACCTGGGTTTGTGAAACAACTCATCACGTGAGCTACGTCTGACGTTCAAGGCGAATCAAACGCATCCATCAACTTGTTGAGCTGAGCTATCACTCCGGTGATCGTCTATGGACGAATAGTAAGCCGAGTGATACACTGTGACAAGCCAAAGCCTTTACTTACTAGAGTCCATATCAGTGACAGTGTAACGGTTTTTTACCCTGCTGCAAAGCGGATGACTCAATCTTAGCAATCCACTCACCCCACACTGGTCAGGAGACCACACGTTAACTGCCTGTTATCAAGGCCACAGACACACATCACGCACTCCATGTGTCAGCGCGTGATTCGGTAGCCCCTGTCCACTCTGCACGCACAGGCTCCGCTAGGCGTTTTCCACCTTCACTCACCCGATGGACAATGGCCCTTTTCCCTCAACACTGAGAATGCCAAGGCCATATGCGCGTGCATCGATCGAGCCAATTCCACACCCGTTAACTTACAAGCATGTGACGCCCACATATGAAGGCGACTGAACTCGCAGAGACACAACACAACTTCTGACGCCAAATCTCGGACGGTGAATAAGTCAGTAACCCACAAAGATCACGGACACGAGGACATGAGCTACATCACATCTGTACAGCGCCACATCGTCTCCACGTGACTCTGTCCCTGTAAAACTGCCGACACAACCTATCACTGGATATTGTTATCCGAACTTTTATCAAACGGGACATTATTTTGTATTGTACGTCAGTCTCCTGGCTTGTCTATTTCTAAACATTTCCCCGTTTATGCCCATTCGTATTATACACTTTAATACTCAACTGTGTATCCTCCCTTTGTAATATGTAGTTATTGTTAGGCCGTAGTTATTTATCTATAGCCTACACCACCTCACTATGTAACGACAGCAAAACATTAGGGATTGACAGTGTTGCATAACTTTTTAACAAGGATACGAAAAAAGTATTCGTTTAGAGGTAGGAATAGGGATGAAGAAGGAACTTAAGTCATATCACTTTGATGTCGAAACTCAAGCAGTTAGCAATCTGTGAACAAAACTTTTGTGTGACTTTCAACAATACACCTCCACAACCTAATCAAATAACCACAATATCCACACCGTTAAACCTGATTAACCACTACCTTTGGGAACGTTTCAGTAAGGAACCTGGTGGGCCAGGCTGCTCCAAGACTACATTAAACGACACTAGCAGTTCTCAGTTTCTTAGCAGTATCTCACCTCTCTTTGTCCACTTTTTATTTTATGGGAGCAAGCTAGATGTCATGAGCAGAGTGGACGATATGATAAACGATCTGTTGAGATTCTCGAAGCTCGACCCTGCAGTATAAATCCACCTATGGGTTTTGGGTGAGTGAACCTTGTTAGCCTGCGTTATAAAGTTCCTGATGAACAGGTTTGATCAACAACGAAACTGGTAGTGGCGTGTTGTTTTGAGATAGAGTATAGAAAAATACTTACATTAGGCAACAAAAATTTTGGTACAATATAACTCCGAATGGGATAACTGATTGTCACCTATCTATGTGATGAGTGATACGGAGACCAGAGCCGTCGGCATTCATCTCACCAACACATGAAGTTGCAGATTATTCTTTTCTTGAGGCTATAAAATACAAGAAAACAATAAGAAGAGACTGACAACCTTGAAGGTGCTCATAATCCATTACTTGCAAAAGAGTATTTCCGACGAGCGGTTAGAATAGCAGCATCGTTTCCGACCTGGTAGGCGGAAGTTACAAACCTTGTTTAAGGAGAAGACACTTCATTGTCGGACCGCCTTCCGACTTCATTGAAATAATGAGATAGGAAAGAAAGATATCTTTATCATTGTTAGTCGTATCAGTAGTAAGAAAAAATGTCAGCCACCAGACAAACTTTTTATCTGGCATAATGGTGACGTCGTGGTTGTACCATATCAGATATTAATTTTTGTGCATTTTCAAACGTAATCAAATTAGCGAAGATACAGTCTTAATAACTTTTCTCGTAGTAAAGCTTTTGTCCCTCTTACATGCAATTACAACTTTGTAACTCGTTGTTTTCGTTGAAATATGGATGGCAAAAATCGCTAAATGGAACTGAAAATTTTTATGACAAAGTGTGTCAGTCAACCAATTTTGAGAACTTGGCGGGAGCTGTTGACAGTCGATCAACAAGGCTCCACAACACAGATTGTGTTATGACTACCCACCCGGACAGCAAACGATTATCCAGTGTTTGCATTGTAACCTTTTCTCGAGAAACGTCTTGCGAAGGAAGATTTGATGTTTCTTGTTTGCTAATTAAACTTCCCCAGCAAGTATACTATTGTCACTTTGGTGTATCCCTTGATTTTGATTTTCGGCTCCCTTTCTGTTTTATCAATGTAAATGTTTCCCCAAGACGTATACATTACAATATTGTCATAGGCGTGTATTTTTATTTACGTTTATCTGTCACACAAGTGTTGTAAATAGTAAGTGTGGTTGTGGCGTGTTCACGAAACATGCGAAAGCAACGGGTTAAACCCAAGTTAACCATAAGTAACATAAATGGCGCCGTGGTGAGTTAATTTGTTGCACCGACAACTTTTGAGCTGGCTTTGAACAGCATCACCGCACTAGCCATCAGGAACCTAGAGTTTCAACGGCGTAACGATACTTTGAACGAGATGGTGGGATAAACCAAATAACGTCAATAGTTGTTTAGCAATCAACGAGAATGAACTGCTTGCTACCTGGGCCAAGGTGGGTCAGCGTTTCGCTACTGGTTGCGCTAGGCATCCACTTGTTCTGCGAATGTACTTGTCATCAATAAACAACACAAGAGGCAGATAGATCAATCGTATATTGCACTCAGGTGTAAAAGTTTACTCTTCTGGTAGAATGTATCAGTCGTAATTCTGTAGCCAAACATGTAATTCGTAACTGTTCAACCTATTTTCTGGCTGAAGTAATTACTAACTTGATTTCTTTCAGTCGACCACAGCGGATCTCGACGGTCAGTTGACGACACACCGGGTATAGGTTCTGGGAGCCAAACAAGTCTATATAGTGATTACAGTGATATCGTTTCACTGGTTCTCACCAGTTTAGAGAATTTGATACTAGGTATTCTTTAGGGAAAGTCAAAAATAGGTTTTTAACCTACCACCTATCAGAAAATTATTAGACTATTGATGAGTATGCGGGGATTCGGTAAATTTCAAGTAGAACATCACACAGATTTAATTACAGCCTTCGCATTAAGAGTGACTTTCCAGCCAGCCTCTTTAAAAAAGAAGCACTGGACTCTAGTTTTGCCTTGTTAAAGCTAGATGGAAGTAACATAACTTCAAAATTCCGAAACAGTTTTACGTTGTTGTGTAGCATTGGACGGCATGGACCAGTCATATCATGCGCATGGCTTTTGTAATCCACTTGATGCACATCTACGTGAATGCGCTTGCTTGTCGATATCGATCGCCTAAGTGACCTTCGTTGAGTACTCACTATTCTTCGGCTTATCGGTTAAGGTTTGTAAGATTCCGGACTGTTTACTCTGTAGAACAATGAGCTTGTTCGACACGGACCCACTATCGGTTTCCCCATGAGTTCAGCATGTCACTTACATGATCGATGGTGCCAAACGAGTGCACTTAAGTAGAACTGTTTTGAGTGGGCTACAAAAATCATGTGTATTTCGTGTCTGTCTCATGCTGTCCAAGTGGTCCATTTGTTTGCTCAACAGTCCGAGTAGTCACTACTGACTTCGGTCAATTTGATGTAATCTTAATTTGCTTAAGGTACTCAACCTTATCCGGCAGAATGAATGGAGTTTTATGTGGTTTTGGATCAAAAATGCTGTCATTTTTCATTCATCCTTGAACAAGGAGTGGTTGCACTCTAACCTGAAAGACTTCGTGCATATTCTAAACCTACACGTGTCTGATTTACGGTACCTTGAGAAGCAACATTATGAACCGTCATAATCCATTATGATGTGCCAGTGAGTGTTAGACAGTCAGACAGGGATTTGGTGATCAGAAAAGTTCCACTGTGGAGCAGCCAAGCAAACATTTTGTCTACATTTATAATTCATTGATCGTTGATCGCGACAGGAATATCTCAGAAGAGTGTCCATCAGAGATTGCTTTCAAAGTCTGTCCATCTATGGAAAAAATCAGCAACCGCGCATCTGCCCACGTACAACACGAGCTGTCAAGGGCATCATCATTACCGTAGACAAAAATACATCGGTGGTTTACACTGATACTTAACAGCCACACAACCATGAGGAAAAACAAGCTCTGACCACGAAAAAAGGAAAAGAAAGACAAAGGAAGGGACCTAACTACTAAAAACGACTATGCACATCATCAAACATCTAACATCAAGACGATCACAACTCTCAAATAAAAAACCGAACTATGAGTGAAAGTAAAGAGTCATCAGCAAAACAGTTTCCATACGGCCATTATTGCCTCATGCTATCACCTATTTCCAAGACAACTCGACCAAACAACTAAAACATTCATACCACTCAGCTCGATTAGTCGCCATCTCACCTAACGTCTCCAGCCATCGATTCTGTGAGTCGCGAGGTCCCCAGCCCAGGAGACAGACCCAACCCACTCTGGCCAACCTCTTGGTGACTGACTTCATTTCTCTATGCTAAGGCATTATCTATCTACCTCGCACCAAACACCAGTCGGCTACAACATCAGGAAGATGGCATGGTGTGGCAGATGACCAGCTAGCAACCTCAAAACATGGCCAAACCATTTAAGTATGTGTAAATTTGACGAGTGAACAAAAGAAATCGCTTTCAATCACTACGGAATATCCGATTCCCAATCTCTTCTCTGCTAGCCTGTTGATGCCGTTCGATGCGGGCAATCGAACGCAGGCATCGATGGTGAAGTGTTTGAAGAAGGTTCACATCTTCCACCCTGAGAGGCCAAGTTTCGAAGCCCTTATATTAACGCAGCCCAAAGGAGGTGTAGAGAACGTGTTGTGTTGTTGACACCGATAAACTTAATATGGGTTCTTTGCCATGCCATTGTACCATATCAGCTTTTATGACATCTCTTTGTCCGTATACTAAGTGGGTCCTAAGACCAATCCCGGCACATTTACCTTGCATACTGACCCATTACTATCGTTTTCATGCCGGTTTATATTTTATTTTAAAATCCTGTTTCTAGGGATTTATGTAGTTTTGTTTTTGAGGCTACCGTTCTTAAGAAATACATGGATACAACTTTACATCGGCCTTAGCCTGAACAAAAACGAGTTTGTAAATCAACTTCGGTAATACGTTTATACCCCTTGACCTATCGCTGCCTACTTTCTCCCTCTGTTTTTCTTCTTAACGATGAACTTGTTTACGCTGTACGTTGTGTAGTTCCCGCGGCTTGAACCATCCGAGTCTAATTAGCCCAGATTTCATGCGGTTACGTTCTTATACCTTATCAGCTATTTCCGTCGTAGGAGGAGGTTGTCTGTTAAACTAAGACCACAACGGATCAATGATTAGCGGATGCCGCCTTAGGAAACCGAATTACCACTCCCCAAACAATCGAAAATCTACGTTACTAATCCGGACAACTTGGATTCTGACCATGACCTGGTGTTCTATTTTGCGCCCGTCGTCCCAATAGCTATGCACATGTAATCTACTCACCTGATGAGGGTATAGAAACCATTCCCTCGACTAGTGCGGCCCGTACTTATTGTTTGCTGCTTGGTTATTTGTAATTAGTCACGAACACTTTGAACTTCACTCTTTTCGTCATCCTCTAGCCCTGCAATAGTATAATTTGCAGCCATTGTCAGCTCAATGGGTAACCAATATTATGATTATGTTCACATTACCATCTTTACTCTGTCTCTCGTAACTTTGCAAATCATCACATTTTACAACTTGTGCACTAAGTTGTTTTTCCCGAAATCTATTCATAAACGGTTTATACAGTATTTACAATTGGCACATTTATGGTGCACATCAGTTTGCTTAGTTCACACAAATTTTCGACAAACCCGGTTTATCATTTCGCAATGATCTTGTTGTCGATATTTTCTGCGTAGTATACGCACTTCGTTTTACTCACCGTGTCGTGTCTGACCACAGCTACTTGCCGACCGGGACCTCTTCACCCCGAAGCTCATGCACCAAGAAGCAAGTCCCTGCGTCAGTTATCCGGTCCCCCCCACTCATTCAAATTGACGGCAAACAGTTCATACGTATCCTCTGGAGGAAACTTATGAGTTGTTCATGGGACGGGTCTCACATGTACTCGTGTCAGGATTGCTCGGACATTCAGGACCGCAGTTCGCTGGCTGTATTCTTAGTTATAAAATGCCTTCGACGTATGAGGAGTGCCATTCCGGTTCCGACAAAACTGATATCTCTCTTCTCTGCGACTTCTGTAGTTTAATGTTCAAGTTCCCCTATGAACTAAAACATACTCTTTCAGGATGCCAACAGAACTTAACGTCATACTTTATCTATTTTGTCGGGGCTTTTGATTTCAATTGTCATATGCAACAAATGCTTTTTCAAGCCAGTTGGCTTCACATAAGAAGGAAGGCGCTTACAACCTGTGACAAACTTGGGGACACGCCACTGCAACAAGACAAACACCAAATAATTATATGTTAAACTGTTTACGGCGTTCCCCAGTCGCGGCACAGAGGTGGTTAAAACCAGCCTGCGACACTTAATCTGGAACCCACCTGAACGCAATCCTACCACTTCCGTCACTTCCATTTAAGGCTTCTTATAAGACCAGCGAACTTACGACGCTTTGTCATGCATCCGTCTATTCACTAACGATGTCCTTATCCATGCAGTCTTCTAAAAATAGGCCAAACCTCTCCAATTATTAAGCAAGCACAGCTACTGACACTCATCAAAGATATGTTGCTTCCATTATAATCACTCGCAATCTGAACCTGCTCTCAAATGAAGTCTTTAGTATTCTTACAATAATCAGTCGCTTATGTAGAGCGTTCCTTAGACCCCGACTTCATACACTGTATGGTATACCCACAACAACCACCGATCCATCATGCTCAAATATCCCAAATTTTGGGCAATTGGAACCCACCAACAAACTGATCTCACTCCGGCTGTCAATATCCAGAACTCTTCCGCCTTTCCCCTATGTACCATTATGCCTAATTACAACAGTCATCTATACAGACAATGCTCTAAAAACGACAGCCTTACTGAAGATGAACGGTCAAATTATAGTAATTATGAATAGTTTAGCGGAGACACACGTTGAAGTATTGAGGCAATCAGGGAGAAACACGACAAGAAACACTTGACAAAAATCCAGCAAGAAATATTGTTCTCTATACTTGAACTTGACACTGATAACTGCATCTGTCCAGAATTGCTATAATGTGCCAACTAGTGTTTTTTTGTGTGGTTGAACCAACCGTCGGTTACGTCGTTTCATCAAATTCTCTGTTTGTATGCCACGTACGTTCTCCACTCATAAGAAATACTGGAGACCGTTATAGTGCTACTCTCACTATGGCACCCAAATGACTGTGATTAATTTCTACATCTTATGATTGTTCCCAAGCAAAAACTTACACGTCCCAGCGCCCAACTCACACATTATCCGACAGAGCGGTTGCAGCCAAGTAACAAACAATCCTCTTTCCTGCTCTTTACTCGTGATCCATATTGGCAGACACTTTCTTACACGGTTCCCATATGGATTACCACAAACGTCCAAAGGCGACCAAGACATCCGTCGGTGGCTTCCAGTTCACGACGGAGGGTTTACTGTATTTGCCACAATGAGAATGAGTTTACTTCAACCGGATTTCTGTTAACCATTAAAAGAATGCAAACGGAAGGATGTGCACAACTAACCAGTTATTTGGGTTGTGTACCGTTAAGGAGTCGACAATAGGGGTAGACACGAACGTCTTAACAAACCATCTAGACCTGCTGTGCGTCAGGGGAATCTATGAAAACATGGATAACATCCTGCACCAAAGCGGGTGATGGCTCGGCTACCAGGAGCTATAAAGAATGCGATATAGGCCATCCAAACCATTTACGGGATGTATCGAAAGGATGTCACTTCCACAGTCCCCAATGGATGATGTCTCCTTAGACAGTAACCTCAGGATCGAAGAAATTATGGAGTACTGGACCACCATCCTCAGAAGCGAGCGCGTGACTGGTGGCCGTCTACTTCATTCAACTCACTAAGTTAACAAAGCTTTCCATCACTTTTCAGCAATGTGACTAAAATCATCAGTCACCTGGAAGGTCTGGCCATCTGCCTGACAGTTTAATATCTAATGATGTTGCAAACTGTCGTCTGGTCACTCTCAACGTCCTGTTGAATAATGTCTTTGGATCTGAGCACTTACCACCAAAGATGCATAGCATGGAGTTATCTTTGTCTCCACAAAACAGAGCCCAAGGTTCCCATCCGATTTTGATTCAATTTCTGTAAACAGTGCTATTACCCATGGTTTCCTTACAATTCGTTTCGACACCTAGTGTCCCCACACCTCAGCAGAATGTCTTCTGACGTACCGGCTGCTTCGAAAGAACAGAACAGAACCTTCTGGTTCTCGCACTCTGTCAACAAAACATTATATTGTAAACATTTGCATTTTTAAGGTTATAACCATGTCTCATGCTTCTCTCTTCTTTGCACCGAAACCGACCCACTACGTTGTTTTCGTCTGCTTTCTCTTCGATTACATTGTTTACTCTCCTTCTCCCACAACTGGTTCCTCACACCACGTTGGGAAGTCTACCAAAGGATCCTGTCGGGGAAGAACCCAGTTCCCCGAAAATACCATTTTCATTTGACTTCGCAGTGGCCTAACTGACTACTGATTTTAGTGACCTTCATAGTCGGCGTGGTCATGTGCCACGACCATCATCACGTGCGTTCTCAACCTTTGTGCAAAATTCTGGCGCCCGGCCCACACGCACGTACTTTACTTGGGACATCACTGTACTGTCTGGATCTTTGTCTGGTCCACTTCTGTCCTTGTTTTCTGATTGGTTACAGACCCTTTAAGTGTTGTCTAGTTTGTGACCGTGTTGTCTTCGGAGTGAGTGGCGTAAGGTAGCTCTCTCCGGAGGTCAGTCATTTCTCTGTGTTCGTTCTTTAGCCTCAAGTGGTTGGGTTGGCCGGGAGGATTCGTATTAATCGTGCATATTTCGTAGTCAGTCGGTCAGAACCGTTGAACGTCGTTCCGTTATCTACCGTTTCACTAACCGTTATTCCGTTGTCTGTTTACGCACTCGTAGGCCGTAGTCCAAGTTACAACAGGTTCCTTGTCTTTATTGAGACTTTTTGTAGGCCCTTATCGATCTTCCACGACTTTAACTGTCTTCTGAACTTCCAGTGTCCCAACAGACTACTCTGTGTGTGCTGACAACATCATCCTATTCGCCAACCCCAAAGAAACTGGTTAAGTGTGTAATACGTTTCCATTCATGATTGTAATGCATCCACCTCTTTATCAACCTAACAAATACTTTGCATACACGCTAAGTAGAAGACGGATGCCGTTACGACAACAATAATTAATGTATGTGCTATCATCACAGCCAGCGTATCAATACTACTGTTTACCAACTTCTTCCTGGAAAGTCGTTGGAGTACCCATCAACTAAAAGGGGAAGCTACCCAAGATCAAGATTGGGGACTCAAAAAGGATGGCTACGGACTAAACTTGCAAATCCATAAAGCCTCGACAAAGACTGTTATTTGAATCTTTGACTGACACATTAGACGATGCTAGCAGTTGTCTACGAAGAACATTCCGTAGTACGATCATATATTTACAAGTAAATTCGACTTCCCGAATCTTCTTTAGTGGGACAATTCATTACAGTGGATTTGCAATGCTTCACCAACACGTACTAGGAAGGCGGCATTGAGCCGATAGGTGTCGTCAGCAAATAACCCACTAGAAGGGGCATTATCGGCCAGTTATTCTTTATGCCATTTCACCTGTTGTCGCGTGCTGAGCTACCAAATCGGAAAAACCAGAACAAAGGTAGTCAGAGTGGCAGTAAGTAATCTCAATTTATTGGAAAAACCACCTTTTTATAGATAATCAACAGTGTTTACGATTGCTGTTGTACGACAAACGTTCTTGCATTTTGAGTGACCAGTTCGTTGCTATGTTCCACGACCTTGCATCAAGCAACTCAGTCGTGTAAATCTGATACACATTTAAGCAGCAGTTGATAACTGACTGGTTGGCGCCGATTGACCACAATTCCGCATGCAGCAGCTTGTGCGTGAAATCTGATTGGCTGAACCTGCTCCAATCAGAAAGCCTCTCCAGTTCAGTCTCACTACACCTGTAATCCGTACCAACCGGCGGTGAAATTGTCTCCATTAGGGCGGTGTCTGCTTCCTCAGCTCTTCTCCCATGCCTGTTTCCTACAACTGGCTACGTCATCTGGACGTCACTTTCACATATTTTCTTCTGTATCTTCCGACCACGTGCTTGGACGTTGCCGACTGAATGCGGACGATCAATGATGTTCCACAGGTCTGGATTCACTGAAATGCCGCTGCATACCAAGTCTCAAGTGGTCACTCGCTTGCCGTTAACATGTCCGGTCATTCTTTAGATGAGGTGTTTCATACACAGAGACAGTCTTCAGGGTCGCGAAAATGCAGCTAACGAAACAGTTTTTACTTCTAACTGCACTGTGCTTGACGTTTGGCAGACCTTTTGCTAATAACCTAGGTCTCATTTACTGCACAGAATTCCGTCACAAACTTTCTCCTAGTGTGAAACAGACGGTAAGTGCAGGTTATCAGAGCACCGTGAATATTTGATATAAGTGATGTCACACCCCGGATTGAACAGAAGACAATATGTGAGGTCATCATACAAGTGTACATCAATGTAGTTTGTTTCTCATAAAAAATAGGATGTAAATCTACTGTAAACAAACTGTAAACTTTTACACACTTAACTATCCTCAACATGCATACCTATAACACATTACTACCAGGCTATGAAATTAATGTCGTTTAAGCATTCAGCACCAGTTCAATATTATCTCATTTAGATCGCAAATGACAAGTGATCACTCATTGGCAGTACGTTTATACTAACCTATACATCATTTACAACGAAGTATTCACATCTGTAACAAAGGTTCACTTTGTGCGACGCGCAACTCTAACTGTGAGCATCAGGAGTTACAGATTATTACCTGGCCATGTTAAATTGTACATGTCCATGATACACTTGCCACTTGCATTGCATTCCGAGATTATGGTCACATTGGGTTCCCTCGGTGTTTGTGGACGTTCTCCGTAGATCCTGTGTTTGAGTTAGCCGCACATCGCAGAACATAACGGGGAGAACAATCATCTGTTGATGTGCGTGGTTGACCAATTTCTTGCAGGTCATGAACACTGCCCGTTTCAACAAACCTTCTCATCAACTTCAGAACTGATTTACGGGTAACCGACCGTGTATGCCTATGCTTTGTGTTAAAATCCATTATGGTTTACTCTAGATTTTCATCGGAGGTGGCATAGCTGATAGCCAGTACCATACGCTGTTCAGTTGTAAGATAACCGACAAGTCATTCGTTTACTTGCGAATGTTTTGGTTCGACCCAAACTGAACAGATATATCACTTTTCTGGAAGAAGCAGGTTTCCATAGAGTAAAGCACCTCAATCTGGATAACATATTTGGATGAACTCTGCACTCAGATATCGATAACACAACAAGTTACCTTCATCACGGCACCGATAAAATGATCAAATAAGACATGTTGACAACAGGTGGAACGACACGGCTCAGTTACGAGGCTACAAAACTAAGAGGTGCCAAGTGACGCTTATTGTTTCCACAGCATGGCTGTAACACGTCACTTCAGAGTCCACGGATAGTGCAATAAACTTAGAAACAAAGAATAACATGCCTCACCTTCTACGGGAAAATTGTTAGGTTTTGATCCATCTTTAAGTGACTTGTAAATCTGAATTACTGGTAAGTAGTTTGGCAGATTTGATAATTTAGAATAGATCCATTTACAAAAAATCCGGAATTCGGCTGGATTCTAACCAGCGACGGAAACACGATGCCCAAACGCGGTAAGCGCTCTACCAGCTGAGCTACGAAGCTACGCCGGAAGCTCGAAAATTTCACATTTGCACCTAGTTACCCACCCAACCAACTGTGTCATATGGAATCCACCAAATGATCCAGCCGATTGACTGCCCAAGCTGGATTTCTCGATCAGTTCACGCTGGAATCCACCAACGCCACCGATGAGCATTGACATTGAATTACTGATAAGTAGTTTGGCAGATTTGATAATTTAGAAGAGATCCATTTGCGAAAAGTCTGGACTTCGGTCCAAATGTGAAATTTCTGAGCTTCCGGTGTGACTTCGTAGCTCAGTTGGTAGAGCGCTTAACGCGTTTGGGCATGGTGTTTCTGTCGCTGGTTCGAATCCAGCCGAAGTCCCGACTTTTCGCAAATGGAACTCTTCTAAATTTGTAGATCTGTTTGTAGATCGTTCGTGAATATAACATTTCGCTAACTGTCGTTTGGTGAAATAACTATTGTGATTGCACAATCCTTTGGGGAAATGTATTTTCCGATAAGTATTTTCATTTTGCCCATGTGCATTACCCACCGGAGCATGCTTGTTCTCAGTCTAGCATTGCCTTTTAAGTGTTGAAACGGTTACAGAGAGCGACCGTATACCGTGGTGGCCAAGGCACTAGGCCGATGGGGCCGATCGACCAGACTGGAAGTGCGTATACGCCCCCAACCTACCCACAGCAAGCTGATCTGGCTCTGGTTTCGGCGGTGTGCTGTACCCGTTGGATAAGCACTCGGTCTGGTTTCCGGATCTAATTGCCAGGGCCACAGTTCCTATGTATATCGTATGTGCCCAAAACGATCCAGTATTCCATCACAGCAAGCGGACGTTGGGTAATCGCAGCAACATCAACCGAAGTGTGCTACTCCTTGTGTCCTGCCCACGCATCGCTCTCCTCAACCGAGCGAACAAATATGGGGCTATGATAGCAGTAAAGGTGTGGAAATAAACAGTCAAAGCGACTACTTGGCCATTTGGAGGAGGTCCATCAAACACACCATATTGTACTGTACAGACGATGGAGCCTTGAAAACAACGTTGTTGTCATCCAGTTGGAAGAAACTACGCATTTACTAACTAAGGTAGTCATGCAACTTTAAAAAAACAAAAGTGTATTCAAAACAACTAATTGTCCATTCGAATATTAAGCTGTCAGACAATATTTTTAACAAATAGCCGAACCAATTAATCACACAACAAGGCTTACGTTGATCAGTCAATGCTCGTTCCAATCAGATTAGAATAATGAACGGTCAGAAAAGGCTATTAAATAACAGGGGATCCTGGTATTGTAACGAATAACACTCAGGACTATATTGGGCACGTATATTTGACTGAAAAGCAGATTTTTTTACGTATACGAATGTCACAACTTTCCCGTTTTTTTTATCCTCACTCCCAAATGTAGCGCCTATGTGCCGGTAGAGTGGTTCGTCAAATCATCTACGTGCCTCACTCGTTTGATCCGGTTGTTGCAACCTATTATAAAGATCGACGTCTGGAACGCATAGAAAATTTTTGTAGCTGTCAAATTCGTCTGTTGGAGCCGTCGCACCCACGAGCCGCATACTGTCCGCCAGACTGTCGTACATTGCAGGTGGATTTTGACCCAGTACGGGGTAAACATGTGGGCCTGTTGGATTTGTTGAATCGTTGCATACATCCGAAGCAGAACGTTGCGCGAATCGCGGTCACTATCATGCGTCGAGCGAACGGGACTGAATTGGAACTGAAAGCACATGAGTTGCTTCAACTGCGATCCAGTGAAGCCAGACCCAGGCTCTTGGACGTTCGTGCAGACATCTGTTTAGGACCAAAAGAATCTTTTGCAGGTGGGCCTGGATCAAAGATCGGAGACTCAGATGTACTCTCCAAGTCCACTTTAGTTTGAGAACAATGTGTGCCTCTCATCTTGTTTGATCGGATAATTTGCTATCATTCTTGGTTTCGTGATATTAATTTTCATTTGTCTGCATAAATTTCCTTATAAACCTGGGTTAATTCAGTGTCATTTTTGAGCTTCAAAGCCTTTTTGAACAAAGTGATCTCTCTGAGTTGGCAAGTCTGCGTACCTGTCACACCATCGAGCTATCATGTTCGGTCGCCAGTTCGCTTGCACATGAGGGTTAGAGCACTCATCTGTCGAGGAGAGTGCTGTAGTAAACCATGCAGGTTTGTGTTGTTTCGTGTTTGTTTCAAACCCCTTACGAAACAGCAGAATATCAGGGCTTAGTAACGAGATTCTGGAGGCGAACCAAACTGGCCAGTGTATAAAAAAGGATATAGAAACTAATTCAGAGAGGTTCAACCTGAGACACCTGTTTGAACCGTGATCACAGGACTGTCTGCTTGAGCTTGTTCAGGCAGTTGTTAGAATGTCACAACTACAATGGTAAGGACTTAACGTACCGGATTAGAATAACATATTAAATAACAGAATTAGTTGGCCTTAGGTTCACAATCTGACCAGTCAAGGACCCGAGTACTTACCACAGTAGTCAAACATGAACGACCAACGTTGATGTTTCGTTATTGCTGATTATGTTCTTACAAGAGATTACCGTGTGTAACGCACCGACTGTTTTCTAATACCTGTTTGTTGAGTTATTGCCTGGATATCTGGACATTCAGCAGGGAGTCTGGATTGGACGTGAAAGCAAATAATCCGCCTTATGGGTAGGCCGGAACTCTTGGGGTAACGCTGACAGGACCTAAGGGCTTGAGGATTCGAATTAACGATGACGGCGAATTAAGCCTATCCACCAGAGATACGGCAAATATTATTGCAACACATCTCACACGTTAGGGGTCTAAAACTAACATTCTAGTCCACTTAGCACTTTAACAGTACAAGGGACGCTGGTTGGGCCATTTCAAAGGCGTTGTGGTCTGCCGAGTATATTCCTCCCAAAAACCCCGTCATGCCAGATAAAGGTGCACTGCGCCCATCTTAAGTCGTGGGCTGACTAGTATAATTGCGCACGGCAAATTTCACACGTCGATTGTACCATGGTATGTGAACACATACACGACAGTTCGCTGATGTGGTTGTGTTTCGTGAAACAGTGGTTGCTTCATACCAGCTGGCCCGATCTGTGTAATCACATCTGTACATGTACAAACCACAAATCCATCAAGTCTCGAAACCAGCTCGAATAGACGAGCTGGTACTCACATGGGACACGGTTTGATACGAAAACAACGAGTGAATAAACAACTTTAGTCAATTAAAGGCAAACTCACTTGACGATCGGCAAGCAATGGAGGGAACGCTTTACCCCTGATAAGTTAGTAAACCGACCTCAGCTTTACTGGCATGTATAAATAACATGGAGAAAATATACTATGCAAAAAATGCCATATCAAAAGCAAGACGTTTCCGAAACGAATCTGATCAACTTTTGCCACTCGCTCTACCTGAGTGCTCTCCACGGACAATATTAAAGCTAATGGTCATGCAGCACGCCATCTCCTTTTGGTAGCTCTCCAAGGCTTACTGTCATCCAGAACATTAACGTTAATTGCAACTTATGGCGTGCCGAATTACGGTGCTACTGATGGATGTTAGGGTGCCCTTGCAGCTCATCTCCACTAGTTCTGCTATTTCCAATACTTTCCTCATATACTTTCTTTGTCGTTTACAACCTTCTCAAGTTTGGGTTGCTTTCCACTTGTTCATCATTATTCTGAACTCTATTTCAACCTGGCAATGTTTTGTATTGGTTAAAAGCTAATACAATGTGTTCTGCTACCTTCAGGATAAACCTTACCTTTAGACAAAACCACATCTTATATATTCCCATAAAATCCATAAAAGTTCTCGCCCTCACAATCTGAGGGATGGTGTGATCGATTCAACACTTGATATTTCAAGTTGAAAATCACTCACAAGGCCAAACCGGGGCAAACAAACGGTCGCGCGCACAAGGTCGATCAAAAATGTTTGACCAATATAGCCCCACTGAATACGGGAAAAGTTGGATTGGTGTTAGCCAATAACACGAGTGACGTTAAAGGAAACTCGGTGACCTATTGATCGACCATTGAATTGGGGAAGTAACGTGTAAGGCTCAGTTGCCGGATACGTACATCCCAAAACAGATTGTTATTGCCGTACACCACAGCAATTCATCAGTGATTGCTAGTGACTCTTAACTACCAATCAGTTATCCGTTTAAAACTTTTGTCTATCTTACCCGATGGTAAACGTTCAGGCTGAACTCGGAGAAAGCGACCTAACCATCACATATAACCATGAGGAAAGTGGAAAGCAAGTACTAATTTCTAAAACTAAAAAAAATCAAACGAATGACGCTCACCTTATACCTGAACTCAAACACAACGTGAAAGTGCCCATACTTTGCAAACAAACATTCGGATCATATGGGAGAATATACCGACATTCGTTACGCAGTTTACTTGTCGCTTTCACTGCTCCGTCTGCTCATTTGCGCTCACCTAACAGACAGTCCAAACAACTAACAGCAACACCCACACCAATTCTGGATGCTATTACCCATCTGTCGATGGGTTTATTGATAAAACGTCTGTCCTGCTCGATGTACTGGCCCACATTCAAAGGGACTGGTGTCACTTGCGTTAGCATAATCAGTCCGATCGTGCCTTCTACGTTTGCCATGCCCTACTGTGAAAGAACTCGTTATTCACCCGCTTGTAAAAGTTTAATCGCAGAACTGCACCAGGCCGGCCCCGTCTTAGTAACTGGCTCGTCTATTCGATCTGATTTCGAGACATTATGGATTGGTGGTTTGCACATGTACAGACGTACTTGCACCGATCGGACCATTGGTTCACGAAACATAACAGCCACAACAGCTACATCAAAAATGACGGCTGCTACCGGCCCTGAATTTAACCAACGCTGCCGGGGCGAGCAGCTTGCCAGCCTTGGTGTATCAATGCTCAGCTGGGTGTTCGCGCCACCCTGTCGACCTAGGCAGGATATTTGCCTGTTTACTTGTAGAGCGATTTCTCGCATGTAGGCGTCCACACACGGACGTGTGGAAATTGTCATGCGTGCTTCGGTCAATCAGGCCACGACGCAAAATGGGCACAGTGCACCTTTATCTGGGTTTTTCGGAGGGATATTCTCGGTAGAACACTGTGCCTTTGAAATGGCCTAACCAGCGTCACTTGTTCTGTTCAATTACTAAGTGAATTAGCGTGTTAGTTTTAAATCCTCATTGTCTGAGGTGCGCTGCAACAACTTCCAGTATAAAATGAAAATTAACCATTCTAGTCGGAGTATGTAATGCCAATGGACAGCACTCCTCCACGCTTGTCCCAGTCTACAAGAGCGGGTTTCATGAAGAAGACAATGTTCGCCGAGTGATGAGTCTACATTTGTTCTCATCGCTTTGTTTGTCTAGAGTGGTGTTTCATTAGAGGGCCTCAACTCGTGACGACCAAATACACAAAACGCAGTCTACATTTCACCTATTGAACGCGGCTACGTTGAGTACACATTCATACTCCGCTAGACGTTTAAAGATAGCCGTAACTGTGCAGGGTTAACTCTCACTATCTTGTAACACGTGCTGTGAGGGATGGTAGGGCTTTTCCAGAGAAAAATGTATGATCTATGGTCGCAACTTAGAGTATTCTATATAACTGGACCCTTCAAACGTTTGGTTTTCATTAATATATTGACTACTGAGTTTCCTAAACTTTGTAACTAGGTTAGTTACTATTTCTTTATGAAGCTTTTGATCATTGTTTTATGAGATGCTACCACTGTGCCTGTCTAATTCGACATCTGCACGATTGGTGCTCGACTGATGTGCACAGCGAATTTGCCTGCCTATTCGAACCAGACAATCAATATTGATCAGCTGACCCACACTACAGAGTTATTGTACTGAGGACACCTCTAACCACACGAGCAAGTGCCAGCAAAATGATGCGGCGTCGGACCCAACTGAGGAGGCTGACTGAAACAGTGTTAGAAAACAAAGATTTTGTGCGTTATGTCACTGGAGGTGTCACTTCACCAGATTTGAAGGGGAAACTATGTGTTTGTGCAGAGTTCAATCACCATACACCCGATCCGACCAGCGTCGCTCGGGCCGATTTTCGCCTGCTCTGTCTGCAACGTCCATTGACTGCTCAAAGAGATCGACTGACGACTACCTCGATGCAAATCAACTCTATTCACCTACCTAGAAACATACGGCGTGGTAGTTCCCTGTCCAGATCTACTCAGCTGACAAGTTGTTCAAACAGAACCTTCTCTCGGCGTTATTCTAATTTATGCGGTTAATTTTGTCACTTCCATGATGCGGGATGGATAGTTGTGAAGTGTTCAGTTTCACGAGTATATCAGTTAAGAATAGCTATTTGATTTAACTATGAACCATTCCTACAATGGATCATTTCAACGGAATATAGACGTGAATAATTTCCGACACGTTCTTTACATCAATGATCCATGGGTTTTAAATGATGAACGAGTTGTAATCTAAAGCATAATTATTTGAAAAATATCGAATTGATCATGAACTGTCATTATTATTAATACTATTGCTCTTATCGCACAAGTCTAGCTAAAGTTTAGGTACTCACTTAGCACCACAAAACAACCAGTCAATATATTTCGAGCAGCCTCCATAAGTTCATTAGAACTAAAAGGTGGTTCGATAAACAGTCTATTCTCGGTTATTCGCCAGTGGATCGATTACATAACATTTTCCATCAACACGACTGTCAAGTAATGCAAAAAGAATGGAAAAAAATGAAAAATAGTAGGGCATAACGTACAACTAAAACGAGGAATGAATGACTTCCGTCGCTGATGAAATTCACGTGATTTTCAACGTTTTTTACGGTTTCTGCCTAAAAGGAGTTTGAATAATGCCGGCTACAGACAATCACATCAAGAAACCTAAAACAACATTGTCACCACCGGCGACGGCTTGTAGCATCGTCCACTATTTCCTTTGGCCAACGGCATTCAACGTTATGTCCAGAGGTCTGCATGTGAAGTGCGATCGAGGATGTTTGCTGTTTGCGTTGCGCTGGTGGCGAAAAAGCAGTTGTTGGAGCCTGTTCTATCTCGCGTTCCACCTAAGCTGGAACATGTTCGGCTACTCGGTTGAGTAACTGTCGTTTCGTTCTGACCACGTAAGTTGCTTTGCGACTCACACTGAAACCGGTGAATACAGTAAGATTTGACTTACGATATGTCAGTGCCAAGCCACCTACATGGGCAGAACGAAACGACAGTTACTCAACCGAGTAGCCGAACATGTTCCAGCTTAGGTGGAACGTGAGATAGAACACGCTCCAACAACTGCTGTTTCGCCACCAGCGCGACGCAAACAGCGAACATCCTCGGTCGCACGCCACTTGCTAGCCTCTGGACATAAGATCATCACTGCTCACGCTTTCTAAGTTACCTACATGACCAACCATCGACGACTGCTTCAGTTCGCTGAGGCTGTTCTTGTTCACAAGTGGCAACCACTCCTTTGCCAGCAGAAGGACATGGTCGTCATTGCTGTGGTAAATGAACTAATCATGTGAGTTGTGTGTGTTTGATCGTGCATTTCTTTTCACTAACCTCGTTTGACTCTGTTATACAAACACAACACTGGAATATGCACCTGATAAGGTGCAGCGAGATTTGCCAGGTAATAAACCGTTCATTCTGCTGTTTTCAACTTCTGTTTGCAAACTTACCACTTGTAGCAAAAGTAGGGTTCGCAGTTGACGATTAATGCATATTATTAGAATAGACAGTCGTGGGGATGATGAAGTAGACTCACGTGCAGTATAAAATAATATCCGGGTTGGTAAAAATACTGATAACAAGACCCAGATGTACTCGATGTGTCGGTAATGTTGATGAGGCAGGACCACGCTGATGCAACGTGGAGCTGTGGCGCTGTGGTGTAGTTCGTACCAATTCGCTTGGCACGTTTCAGAAGCGTTCATCTTCGCAGGCGCGGTGTTGTGTCACGTGCCACGCATCTGTGAGCTTAGCCACTTCCGCGTACGTGCATCACGCGCGTGTCGGTCAGTACGCCTGAGAATCACTCAGTGAGTGCGCGCGTGCGTGTGTGCATATGAATGTGACACTGGTAACCGCGGTGTCATCGCGAAAGCCTTCGTCACCAGTCGTGTGAGAGAAGATGAGATTCACGTACCGGAGAATGTGCGCGTACGTGCTGGCATGGGAAAGTCGGATCGCACGTGATGTTGGTGTAAGCGGCCTTGAGTATTGCCAGAAAGATGGATGTGTGAGAGGGACACCAAAAAAGGTGGTCTGTTGACTAGCTTTCGTAAATGCGTAGGATGGGCCACACCCATGCCTCCGCCTTTGTGTAAAGACGTATTTAGTCCATACCTCTTTAGATGTGTAGTTTGTCGATGATTTTCAATCAATTGTTCTTGCTGTAAATTCAGTCCAGTTGATTCTGCGTGCCATATAGCAACCATCTATTGGTAATCTTGGTCCTAAACAGTCGTATGTTATTGTCATCGACAGTTTTGAGTATTTTTTTCAAATTAAAGGCGTTATTAACAACCGTGTATTAATCAGATGTGACATAAAAAGGCCACTAAAAGCGGAGACCGAACATTTATGACACGGACTGTGCGAATGTTCTTTGTATAATGCTAGAGACAATACTGAGACAGAAAATAACAGCTAGGGAGGTTAGACACGGACCGAATTTGCTTGGTTCCTCGGTGCGCATTACACAGACGCACGAACAAACAGTTGGACAGCATAAACTATGCATACTTTTTGATAACCTAGGTACAACCAGTAACTGTAAATTTTGGTACTATTTTGCACATTAAACCGCAGGCAGGCCAGTGAAGCCTCTAGGTCGTTGCTGTGTGAACAGGCTCAAAACCCCTTGTTGCTTTGAGGTCTACGGCTATTTCTGTTGAACGCAGTGTTGGGTATGCATTATTTAATTTTGACAATTGTGAACTTTCACTCAGAGATGTACAGTTCATTATTTGGACATGTTGTTTTTGCTATAGATCCCTATTTATCTATTGTCGATCTTAAGCGTATGAAGACTCTGAAGCTTTTTGTTATTACATTGTTCGTTGAATCTCGTTAGACCAGAACTTGTGAAGTGATTTTCCAATGTTCAAGGGCTTCCAGTGTTATGTGAATTACATGAGTTAATGTTGACTCATTAGTTACTCTGATCTTTATGAAGTGTTGCATGCTGCCATCTGGTATTCGTGAGCTTGTTTGTAATAAATTGTCAGAGTTAACCACAAAAATGTACACTGACTTCCATGTAATCCTCCAAATGGACATGTCTACTAATGACGATTTAAAACGTGTGTGCAAATTGTATACAAAAGGTCATTTCAGGTCATCCAAGTGGTTTCCATGCGAAGTTTCATGCGAAGTTTCATGCGAAGTTTGGCAGCTCATACATACGAAGTATTTGGGTCCATTTCTGGCAAATACTGGCCATACTTGATTCCTACTCGATTTGATCAGATATGCAATTCACTACCTTGTCATGTATTGATTTCATAATTACAACACTGTGAAAGATTTCTGCTAGAGAAGGAGTTCTCTGTGCAGTAGTTATCGACAGCGACAGTCATTTTATCGCACAAAAAATGGAGGATTGAATAGGTGTGTAGGATCGCTTGTGTCTGTTGAATGCATCTAACTATCCACACTGTGTTGTTGTGAGCTTAAGATAAGTCAATCAGTGAAGCACGATCTTTATTGCCCAACTCGTATGTTCCGATGTCAAGCGCGTGTTCGCGTTCATGAACAGGAATTCGAGTCCACAACACGCCCCCAGTTTCCGCTTACCTGTTGTGTGCACTTCTGCCCGGTTTGTGTGTCCGACGCCTTCTGTCGGGGGTTTTCCACCTGCCATTCCTCGCCCGTTGGATCGAGTTCGCTGGTCGGTTTGGGCTATTGGACACATATTACACCGCGATGAGATATTCTACCGAGTGTTGGAATAACCGCACCTCCGACTTGGTCATCAATCACACACCTACAATCACTATTGCATGTTTCGAACTAGTAGACCGAAATAAGTAGAGGGAAAAACACTGGACTTGTAGAAAAAATCTACGCTTTTAGCAACTTAAAAATTAGACGTGTCGCATGATGATTGACAGTATACAACCCCCATTAGGGGTTTCTTGGCCACGTAATGTTAGCCGTAGACACAGAGCATCACAGTTATCGGAGGACCGAACTTCTTCGATGACCGCGGGAGTTGGGAGACTGATGAAGGAAGATCACAAAGCCTTCCGCTTCCCCTTGGGGTACACGGACGGTATAGAAACGTCTAGCGCACTGTCACTAATGTTCGTTGAAGACCAGGTGTTCATAGGAGAAAATATCTAGAGAGTAGCATTGTAAAACAATTATCTGATTTCCAGAAATGCAATGAATGAACTCAGACAGTTTGTAAACATGTAGTTAGGAACTCCTTCATCGTTTGGCTGTGTGAGAAAATATGTAGAAGGGTGCGAGGAAGAGTCTTTACATGGTTCAGCATGGTTCAGTAAACGACGGCATATTTTAACCGAGTAAAAATTGGGTAGCCACAAATGAACATGTCTTTTGAGTCAGTCAATTGTGCGCTTTTTGAAGTTTAGGAGAGAAACCCAAACGACTGCCTCTTGAGGGATGCAAGAGTTGGAGATGTGAAGAACAAAGAAAAGCCAATTCTTCTGCTACGATCATTTTTGTTCGGCTTTTAAAAATGTGTGAACAGTGGGTCACGAGAAGAGTTTGGGTTGGTTCACCATACCAGACTTAAATGTTTCTGAGGAGATGTCCGGAGAGTTGGATATAGTTTTCTTAGAAGAGGAACTAGGACCTCTGGTTTCATCAGAAGGTTATCATTCGCTTAGATGTGTACCCTAGTTTTGACCATTCGGTTGAGTGAGGCACCTGGTAAGTCAGCATGCGAGGTTTTCAAGTCAGCAGTCTTATCAGGCACCGTAACGGTGTTTATCTTGATCAGTAACACCACGAGAAGGCCAAGCAACATTTGATGACCTCAAAACGCATCCGAGTTAGTTTGGCTCCGAGGGAAAGATGCGCTTAAAACCTGGCATGGTCGATTGAGTAGGATGTAGTGGGGAACTGTTCGGAAAAATTTGTGCTTTTAGATAGCAGAAGTCTCATCCATCTGTTCTGTAGACAGCTCCAACATCTTTCTTTGGCAAACCTGAAAAAGAAGTGAGCTAAACACTCGCTCGAGGAAGACCAGTCTTCTGAGATCCCACAGTGTACTCTGATTGTCTTCTAGTGCTTTTCCTATAAAGAAAATTTGCGCAACATTCGTAGTCATGTGGTCTCTGTAGTAATCTCTGGAAACATCTTGCGTTTGCACATTCAAAACAGCTAGTGTTGTGCCAGTTACACAGACGAGCGTGTTCTGCGTGTCTTTAAACAGACAGCTGACGCAAACGAACTTAAAATTTATGGAGGGTAATATACATTGAACGAGTCCTCTTTAGTTATAGTAACATTACTACCGGCACGTTTGAAGCTGCATGAAGTTCTGAGCCGTCACACAGCACCCGCAACGACATAATGCCCTATAAGTTTGCAGTTCACCAACAATGGTGAATCGGGTGCCAGCCAGTGTGATATATGTGTGAAAGGAATACTGGTGTTGTTAGTCAAGAACACGGATGGCACAAGGTTTACCTATTCATGAAAGCAACACATGAGTTAAGCGCCTAAACAGACAACAAACAAAAACACTCATCTGCGTACGTTACTGGTCCCAAAAAGTCACGGTTGCCACAGACGCCAGTGCTCCGTTCCTGTATGTCTCAAGAACCATTTGATGTGATGCTGCACTCCGATGTTTCTTCCCATATTTTTCCTGCGGCTATTCCGATGTCAAAATCTAAGTACTGGCCCCACTACTGAATAGCAGTCATGCTAGTAGTATATTACGATCGCCTATCTTCATTACACTAGTATCAGCATACCTTTCTGTGTTAACTTTTGATTGTGAATTCACTACAAACTACTAACTTCAATGTTAGTGTGCTGTCGCAAGTGTTACGTATTCCCTCGTCACTGTATACTGAATCTACTTAATCCACAATGTTTCTAGAATACCTACTCCACGATAACAATGTTTCAGTCACTACTACTGCGAGTGGAACTAACTCATCCTGACTGTTGTTCCACTTACTGAGAGTGACGTGAGTTCCGGTAGATATTAAATAAATCTAAATTAAGTAAAGTTTACTTACAGGTTTACCAGTTTTTTCGCCACGACATCTCAACTGTCCCAGTTCAACATTCAGTATCCATTCTTTGGAAACAGAGATGTAGCAGCCCTGTTTGCTTATTGCTAACTATGTTAGAGCTACGATTGCCATTTGCACTAATTTTGTACCCAACTGTTGTATGTGTGTAAACATTTATTTGAACTAGTATGTATACCGACAAATACCACGCGCACTCGAACTTACGTCTCCGCAGCGTACTCGCTTGGTGTTCCGCTGTGTTACCGTTTCGTCTAGTTATTTGTTTGCTCTCACGTTGACCTCGCGGGCAGACAATATACTCCTTGTTTACTCGTTACGTTACTCGTAACCGGCCGACTTTGATTCGCTCGATTCACGTGTGAACCTTGTTAATACAGTGCTTTATCGAAGTCAGAGATCACATCCGCTTATATTACTACAGATTCTTAAAGTGCGTGATTAGTTACTCGTTGAGTATGTCGTTCGACCCATCGTTCACCAAAGAACATGGAAACATTCCAACAACCGACCGCTCGTGTCACTCAGGTACTCCAGGACTTGAAAACTAAGCCTTGTGGAGAAGGACTGATACCACTGTGCATCTACCCTTCGGAATATCCTCGGCTTAGAAGTAACGCACAGCTCGACCTGTTGAACCTGAAGTCACCTGTTTACCCTTACCAACTGGTGCTAACTTAGAGAAACAATACTACATTGCAGGGAAACCATCTGACACTGGATGTACAGCATAGAAGACTTGAACTCAGAAGTAGCTTGGTCCGACTGTAAGTTTGCAAAATTTGAAATTCTCTCTCTTTCTCTATTGTTTCGGCTAGTTCTAAAGCAAGTTTTATGCATAGACTTTATCTAGATTTATTACATTAGTTGAAATGCTACACCTATTGATTTTCATTCATAACGGAACATAGTATGCTACTGTTGTTTTACTGCATGAATAATTACGTTGTACAGACACTGTGTGGGAACTCTCCCACAAAGTCTCATTCCAGATTCGATGAGTTATCCGATGGCAATAAGTCAGAACACAACAAACAGCGCAGTACTCTATATATTGTCACGACCGAGAAGCAATCAAATGTACAGCTAGTAAGCGTCCTGCGTGTAGCACGCGCAACGGAAAAGTAAAGAATTTCTACACTAGCGGAAATAGGGTATACAATTGGGCTGAACGAACATGCCACATCAGGAGATGTCAAACTGCACAACAAAATACCAACAAAAATCAGGCTGTTCTAGGAGGTTGTGGCGACCTGGAGAGAGTCGATACCGATTATCGCCAGCTGGACGTCAGCGATCGTGAATATCCAGCGGAAGGGCCTACGAAGACTTAAGTTGAGTGTGCGAGAGCGTTGACCGAACACTTTAACAATGCTTCCTTTGACCGCACGAAGGTTGGATGTGAACGATCCATTCAATTCGTGGGCTTCAGGTGGGATCACGCTGACCTCAGCACCTGTG
>JTDE01005964.1:40749-55147 GCA_014338405.1 Paragonimus skrjabini miyazakii
TGGCACTGGTGGCACTGCATACCGTTTTGTACGGACATTTTGCATCCATAACGGCCGCAAATGCTTGCCGCCTCAGTCAACTGAGTCCCAGCACTGCTACATCTCACTCGCGTCATTGTCAACAGGTATAAGAAATACGCAATTTAAAACAGATACCGAAACGGATACAATGCAACCCAAAGGTATCAATATGTAATGATTAACTATGTTATTCGGTAACGAATAACAGTAATCGAATGTAATTTTTGATGCACAGGGCACCAATAAAGCAAAAAATGGGTAGACAATAACAGCGAGTATATTTGAATCAAATTTCGAGTTACCCGCGCAGCACGAAGGTTGTAAGGAAGTAAAATAAGAAAACGGACATAATAATAGAAAAAAAATTCTAGTTTATTAAGAAGCATTTGGCTCACTTGCTTCTAAAACGGCAGTTCTCAACATTTTTAGTGTTCCTTAAAAATGTTGAGAAGTTACATCAATTCTCGCTTCACAAGTTAACGTTGGTCTTATGTTCAAAGTCATGCCAGAAAAAAAGAGTTCTCACGATGGAGAAAATGAACAGTCAAAGAATTTCCCCATTATTTGATGTAGACGGTTCCGGAGAAATATGTAGAAACTTTTGTCAAGATGAAGGAAGATAGAAGGATCCCAATTTTTGCGGAGAAATGGACGATCTCCCGGATTGGACTTCGTTATTCCCTCAAAATCGACGGAATTTCACAGACCTCACAAGTTGTCCAACCAGTACAATCTTGTGATTGTCCGGACGTTATGGAATATTGTCTCGCGTTGGAGTTTATCGTGGAATCACGAATTATAATCAAAATTAGGTGATAAACGGGAGAACGTAAAATGATCTTGTGGAGTATGACGAATAGTGGAATAGGATATTTACTGACCAAACCCTTTATGTATTATTTATAATTTTGTGTCTGTTAGTAAAACACACATCCATAACAAATAATTTTTATTGTATAACGCCAAAAGAGATTGAGATACAGCATTTCCAATTATATGACTACAGCCGAATTGCGATGTCGATTTAGTATATACGGCCGTTATGTAGAATGGAAAAGATGTTTAGCAACACGGGAAGGTTGTCAGGTGATCTGTTAGGATAGGAAGATTCACAGATTTATATGTAATCATATGAGGCAAACAGGTTAAGTTATATATTTTTTCCAAACAGTTTTAACGTGCACAGCTATTGCATGGTAGTCGATAACTATACACAACTGGTAATCATTAAGTATGGAGTAAAAATGTACCATAATGGTTTGGTTACTACAAACGGGGGTGTGTATGATGTTACCATGGGTTGGCTATAGTTTTGAATGGGCACACGTCGCCCAGACCCCCTATCCACTTAAGACAGTGCTTGGTCTCGAAACCTGTAAGTTGTCTACATTTTGCAAAATTTAACAGGAGTTCCCAGTCAACTGTCCACTGGCGACGTTCATCGAGGTTTCGCTGCACCAAAGACCCACTCGGGCGTCCCACGAGTTCCACATCATCTGCCAACATGTAGTAGGGATTGCTGGCCCACTTAGCCAAATTGTTTATGTATATCGGGAACAGCAGGGAACCCAAAACTGACCCCTGTGGAACACCACTGGTGGCATGTGCAGTGTGTGACTTAGAGCCCTCCACCTACACATAGAAGCTCTTATTATGCAGGAATGCCATCACCCACTCTAAAACACCAGGAGGTGTATTAAGCGCCCCTAATTTTAACATTAAGTCTGTGATTTATGGAATTGAAGGCCTTTCTGAAATCTAAATAACAAACCTCAACTTAGTTTCCTCTTTCAAACCGCTGGATATTCCCATCTAAGGAAGCCGGTAAATTAGAAAGACCAGATCTCTTACTTACAAAGTCATGTTGCTGAGCCGTCAATAGTCTAGGCTTGGTGACATTTTGCGCTGTCTTGTCCCTTAAGATCCGTTCAAGTCCATTCAAAACAACTGTCGTAAAGCTCACAGGCCTGTAGTTTGAGGCCTCTTCCTTGTTGCCCTCTTTGTGTATCCGTGTGACAGCGGCTACCTTCCAAGCCGCAGGTAGTTTGGCTTCACCAAGCGAGTTGTTAAGTAAACCAACCAAAGAAGCAGCTAATCCATTCGCAAGTGGTCTCAGAATTGCGGTGTGAACGTCATCTGGGCCCGCTGCTCTCCTAACATTAAGCTTAGCCCTTCATTAGTGGACGCATTGTCTTCTTGTTTGTCGCTGATACATTCAACAAACAATCGGCTGAAGGCTTTGGACTGGGCGTAATTATGATATGCCCTTGGGTTTTGCTTGGTTCGTTGAGGCAAATTCTCCTCATATGCTAGTCCGCACTTCTGCTGAACCTGGCTGGCACTGCGCTTCGCCCGTCTGTACTCTAGATTACGCCCATGTCCGCATGTACGTTTGAATCTTTTCCAAGCCCTACGCTCAATGGTTTGAGACTTGCTCGCTCTGCACTTCCACCGTGGTGGTTTCCCGCGGCGGATGACCTTCCGAAGTGGAACGAACTTAATAGCCGATTCGAGTGAATTGGTTTTGAGCTTGACACAAATTATCTCAACATCGTAATCTTGCCTATGTTCTGACCAGGTTTTTAATTCCGTCTCACTGATCATTTTGTCATTGTTAATTCCACTGTGGGCCCGACGCCACTTATCCGGAGGTTTAACAGCCGATAACGCGAATGTTATCATAATGATCCCATGATCGCTTCGACCAACAGGGGGCCCGACCTCGAAGTTGTCTGCTTCATTCGAATTCTTAATTTTCACCAGGTTCAACACAACTGCTGTCTGGCCCGATCTCCATCAGGTGTGTTGGTTTACATGCTGAACCAAGGCCTTGGTGTGTAGGAATTTAATGAAAGATTCCCCAAACGACCCTCTCGGTGAATGCTGCTCTGTCCATCCAACTTCGGTGCGTTGAAGTCTCCAAGGAAAAGGATCTGCGCTCGGCATGCATGATCGCTCAATACTGCCAGCCGTTCATCATCCTCGGATTCTGTCGCCACAGGACTCTTATAGACGTACGCTGCCAACATTGTTACGTTCAGAAGTTTCACGAAACAAACAACCACTTGCACGTTGGGTGTAATAAGTGTCTTGCCAGACCGTTGTCTGTGATACTGTGCCACTGGAAGCAATGACCCTCCTCCAATCGTTCCATCCTGTCGATCCGCCCGGTATATACAGTTTACAAACACATAGTTATATATCATTCGTTTCCACTTATCAACTGTGCACCCCTGGCGACCGACTACAAGGATGAGAATATATGAAAGAAAAGCAGTGAACAACATCTTCAAGACGGCCTGCAAACAGCAATCAATTGAAAGTAAAAGAAGTGCTCATTGGTTGCTGACATTCAGAGAAATACAGAGCAATAACAATAGGATTATATCTTGTTGAACAAACTAAAGATAAAAATGCTTCATGAATCCGAAGTATTAAAAACTATCGTGCACATCGCTAACGAAATATTTGTAGACTTCCTCGTTACCTAGATCACTGTCTATCTCTAAGAAACTCTCCAAATCTTGCGTTAGCAAGTGAAATGCTTCGTGGCTGGAGGAGGTGGTCGGTTGTGATTGCGACGGTGGGTTGATTCTGATATAGGTTACCACATTGCTGATCATGACTTCGAGAGTCACGGGCTCGTCTATCTGCTTGCGCAGCAGTTCCTTCAGCTCTTTTTTGCCGATTCAGAGTTCTGATATTTGTTTTTCAAACGGTTATCATTCGCTGCAGCCATTAAGCTCTTCAGGAGACGGAAGTGACTGCCTGGAAGAAGCTGCTGTTACTATTCTGGGAGGTGGAACATTTCGTGGATGCTCAAAGCATGCATTACATAAGGTGAGTCAGGAACGAGCGGCTTCGATAACGTGTTAAGCAGCTTCGGATCAGCGGCCGTGAGGGACTTTGCGTGAATAGAGTATAATCTCACTGCGTCAGGAACAGATGAGGCTTTTACCGTGGTGTTCACTATAACAGTTGAACATATTGTCCATAGGACTCACATAAACGGCGCAGATCGCGCATCGCCTCAACCGATAGGCTTGGACACATAGCCTCCACTACTTGGTCACTTTTATCATCTTCAACTTGAAGTAGATAACGGAAATGTGGACCTTCAGGAAGCACGGATAGTGCCGATAGAAACACCAACAGTGCTGATGCCAAACCCTAGACGTTTCCGGCAAATTCGACGACATATATTGATACAGCCATATAACTTTTGTGTGAAACTCATGGTGCATCAAGAGTGTATTAACCAAAAGACCTCAGGGAGTATGAAGATCACCAAATTAGAAATAAACTGGTGCTTAACATAATCGGATCATCCAAGATGAAAATATCAGCTTTCAGTTCAGTCTTCAGCATGCCTATTGAATAATAAAAGTGCGTTGTATTACGCCCACGATAAAGGTGATACGACATGCTAGTGCCCACGATTATCCGTAAAACACCACAAAAACAATCAAATGAAAAGCAATCAAACCAGAGGCATGTGACAACCAAAAGACCCAGAGGTACCGAACTAGCACAGATGAAAAAAATGCTAAATGACGAGCATCTATTCTGAAGCCAGGTATGTCTATTGCAGTGACAAATACCATCCCTAGGTTATTCATACTCATTGTTCAACGACAAAATCAGCCCACGAAAATGTGCCGTTCATCGAAGTTCCTCGTTTTTGGTCGGACAGTGGATTAGAAAAAGCCGACTCCTGGCCCATTCTTGGTCAACTCGACGGAGTCGGCCACGTGATTACTGGGCTGTCGTTATTTTTAATGTTGCTAAATACCCCACTGAACTCTTCTTCAGCTCTAGGATACAACAGGTCACTCAGTTCCTCTGCCAATAAGTTAGTTTCTTCAGAAGATATTCCCCTCAAATGCCTACATCTGCCAACTATATTCTTTCATGTGGAGTGAGCCGAGCGAAATGTTTGCATCAGGTAACTATCCTTATAACCATTCCACCTGTGGCGGAAGCGTGTCCACTATGATCGTCCGAACATCCCTTGTTGGCATCAGCGTATGAAGCCTTCTAACCTGACCGTGTAATAAAGCAAGCTTTCATTGGAAGAGAAACTGTAAAAAACTCTTCTACCTTTACCACTAAAATCCGTGAAAGCAACGTGTCGTAACTGATGTGCTCCCTTGTTGCCCGCGGCCGTGGATTCCACCGCTATAGCATTTCCCTACTGTACGTAGATTTCCTGCAGCCCTCCGTCGTGAACGACAAAACCAACACCTTGCCTTCATCGTCTGTTTTCAGTTACGTAGGTCCAAAGGGTTCTAACGAATTCCGTATACTCTCCAGATCACAGTCAGGATGATATCGCAATCGCCTCCTTTGTCTTACCAACCTTACATCACTACGACTCATCACCATATAAAACACGCGCTTAGTGTGGTCGATTATTTCGTGGGTCCTATGGACACTGCCCAACAACCCATATACAGCTTCCTTCGCTGTAATTTTCAGCCCAAGATTGGCCGAATAAACTCCCAGGACAACCGAAATTTTCCGGTTATTGTGAGCCAGGTAAGTGTGAAATGTGTATTGGGCAACTGAGTATGTGCTGAGCCCTTGTCTACTAGCAATTTAAAACGTTTTTCCTGAAATATAATCGAGGCGTAGTCCAAATAGGTAGCGAACTGAGGAACGCAGCGGGATTTTCGAACAAACCGTATATTTTCAGCAATGTTTAGAAATATGATAAGTAGTTAGCTCTAGCCTAGTATGGAACCAACCACAACAACTAAGAGGAGAATGAAAGGAAGCGCAAAATGAGCCACAACCCACTTGGCGGCACTCAAAAACGCGCCAATTGAAAGGTGCGTAGAACCTTTGAGTGCGTTGAACAACGCTCGAAGAGGTCCGGGTTAAATGACCTTCAAAAATGAAATGATGAACAAGTCGTTAGGGAAAGGGCAGACATTCGCCGCGTGCAATTAGTTGCACGACTGGGGAAGTAGTTCTGATTTCCCATCAGGACTCCTATGGTAGGCGTGTAAAGAAGCATTCGTGCAGAGCAAACGAGCGGGAAAACACGGTTGCAGCGGGAATCTTTAGAAAAGCCACACGATCGCTGGTCACTGCAAATCTTCGGGGAACTCCGTCTTAGTACGACACATGGATAACGAAGGAATACTAAAAATCCCAAAATCTGCGACACCATCATACATCATACTCGCTGTGACTTTAGCCTTCAGTTCGCCTACTGTTCCTTGTACAGTTCACACAAGACAGGTAGCACCGCTTGCACACTGCACATGCCGGACTTCTCCGGTAGTATTGCGCAGTTGTTACACATTCGCTCCGAACGTGACTCGTTCTAGCCACCAGTTGGAACATTCGGAGCTGGTTATCGAATTTCGCGAACGCGTCACAACGGAAACCCTCCAGACAATAGACTTGAAAAGCCCCACTGAGATCTACCAGTTCTGATATCTTGCGCAAAAATTGGTTAACTGCTGTGCAACGCACCCACACTCAAATTGCTGCCGCGCACCAGCCAATAAACAACCACCGCGCCCGCGTCAGCCTCTTCACAATCTACAGCCGCTAGCCCACTTTCAGGGGGTGAAAACGAATTAGTTAGCCGGCTAAACCAGGATACCTCGAACTTCTGGTTCTGACCACGTGCATTAGTCGTAGAAATCGCTTAAATAACTGGAAGGTCTCATTGAAGGCGGGAGTAATTATGACTCTCTTGTGCCGGTGCTGTTGTGGTCCGACTGAGAGGCGGGCAAAGATTCAGTGTTGGTGTTTGTGATAATGATTGCAGTGGACTGTACCTCTTCGTTGTCCCCCCTCCAGTAATGCCCATCGCTCACTCTCGGCTTTGGGCAGCCAAATCCGCCTGCAAGCCCTATAACTAATGGACTGCAGTCATACGAGTTATAAAACCCTTCTCTTGGGTCGGGTTCATGCCGAACAGCATAGCGCAATGGCAACTGTGGTGCTACGCGTCGTTTTCAATGATGGCCCTTCAGATCAACAGACACCTGTTTGACACTAAGCGAGAAGAATCCATTGGATCCGGTAATCTTGGGCTTCTACCTTGAGCTCGGTGTATCAGTTGCTGTTACCAATCAGCGGAGTAGTCAGAAGGCCATATTGTCGGAGATTGAATGCATGCTGGAGAATATATGCAGCCTGCTTAATAAAAATGACGAGCTGCAAACAGCGGTTCACTCCGTAGATAGTAGTGTGCTCACAGAAACATGGTTCAGAGGAAAAATAGATTTGGAGGTTGGGCGCGTGGGTTCCAATGGCATCGCAGTGACCATGGCAATGCCGTTAGAGGCGGTTGCCTATTATTGATCAAAAGTTCCATCAGACCGTGAACTGTAACTGAGGGTACCTGAGTATTCAAACCGCCGTCAGCCTTCTTCATGTCAACCCCCTCCCCTGATAGTCTTCATGGTCTATCGAATTCCGGGTGCGCAGCCAGAGGAAGGCGAAGCACTGCTGAAATCAATCCATCCGGTTTGCCAATCAGGCTATCGCATGCTCATTATGGAGATTTTAATGCTCCTGAGATCAACTGGCGACTGGGATATGTTGGTGGTAAGGGTTTTGATCGCAAATTACCTAAGCCAGTCAACAGGCTCACACAAACACAGCATGTTAGAGTGGCTACGAGATCCCGACCTGGTCAGATAGCCTCAATGCTAGACGTGATCATAACTCGTCACAGCAGTGACGTCACTAATGTAATGTCTGCGGTTCCACTGGGAAAGAGTGACATGGGATTTATTTCTCGTTCCGGCGTTCGCTGTTAGTATATCAGATACAAAATGTGCAACTTTTTCACTGAATCGACCACAAAAGACTGACATTGAGAGCTAATAGAATAACCTGGAACCCAATGATTTTCATGGAGAACGTCAATAGTTTGTGGGCAAATTACGGGCTATTATAGATAGGAACGTTCTTCAGAAACAAGTCGGAGGAAGTGGTTGGAAGCCAGGGGTTCGCCTCGGGGACAAGAAAACTTTACAAGTGTGTGGCTTGGAAGACATATATTCAGTAAAGGGGTTTAAAAACTTCACGATATACAAACCAGCTCGAAATGAAGCAATTAAGGTAGCAAGGAGTGCTCGTATAATCTGTGAGCTCAACCTAGCAAGTGATATTCAAAGGAACCCTAAGAGGTTTCAAGGTTATGCTCAGTCCTCTCTAAAAAAGAAAATTGCGACCACACATTTCTATAGCGGAGAGATTATATCGGCTGACAAGGGCATAGTGGACGCATTCATGGCACAATTTCAAAGTGATTATCGCTCAGACAATGTAGCACCTGAGCTCCACTCTAACACCGTGGGCGTAGCCATGATGGATCAGGACATTGCGCCCCACGTAGTTGGGCGATCAATATCCCAATTAAAAAGCGCAAAACCCGCAACACCCGACCACATCTACCCAGCTATCCTAATATCTGTAGCCAATATGCTGGAGTCGCCTTTTTCTCAACTGTTCAATCTCACATTAGAAACAGGGTTAGTTGGGAGAGACTGGAAACTAACCACTATACTTTTCATCTCCAAAGGTGGTAACCGACCAGAGGTCGGAAACTGCGGACTAGTAAGCCTTACTAGTGTCGTCATCAAAATCTTTGAACGCATACTACGAGAGAGGATCTGCCGATTTCTCTGCGAGCAGACGTTTTTCAAAGTGCCTCAATATGACTGTCTAAAATTTAGATCTCGTCTTACGAATCCGCAGATGATTTAGACACTGTGACAGAGAGACCGGATAGAGTGGAAGTTGTCGAGGTGTGCACTCTAGAGTTCCAGAAAGCCTTCAATTCCGTCAACCACAGGCTTTTGGGCTGGAACCCGCGAGAAGCTGGAATATCCCTTAGAATCCATAGGTGGATCCAGACGTTTTTAGTTGAAAGGTCGTGTAGGGTGACAATAAGAGGATTACTGTAGGACTAGGGTTCTTCGTTAACTGGAGTACCTCATAGGTCAATCCTCGCTCATCTACTCTCCCTGGTATACATAAATTACTTGACCGACGACCCGGTCAGCCCATGTTATCTGTATGCAGATAACATAAGGCTGGTGGGGATTGCTTCGGATTTGGACGTTCTCCAGGATGAAAGTCTGAAGATCTGCGAATGGACATTAAGGTGGCACAAGTCCCTTGGCATGTTTCCTCGTGATATATCAGAATGAAGATTTAATAAGTCATAGGTTCACGATCAAAAAAAGGTCACGATTGGCTGTTCGATGTAAATTTTTCACTAACGAACACAACTCTGTCTGTTGACTGTCTTTCAGATCAACAGGCGCTCGCTTAACGCTGAGCAACAACAACTGACTGGATCCGGGAAACTCAAACATCTGCTTCGAAACCGTGTATAAATCGCTGAATAGTTGAACTCGTGGAACAAATTACTTGCAAACATTGTTGAGGCCTCCAACGTAGACAAGTGTTGGAGCAAACTTTTTCTTACTGTGTAATAATGGAAAATATTGTAATTAGAATTATGCTATATAGGATAACGATCGATCGTATAAGAATCGTAAAACACAATTAGGCGCAACAACACAGAACGTATATTATTGAATCCCACGTGTCAATCAGTTGTACGGGATATTGGAATGGTAAACCAAATTGCATAACAGAAGACAAATCATGTCAGTCACGTTCATCACATCCGCCACACCTTGAATGATCGTGCGGATACTTGTAACTCCGTGGTGGTCTGGATTCCAAACGTTCGGATATTCTGACTATCGGTTCTTCGAATGTTTCGTCTACTTCAGGAATAGCTTGTACTTCGGTAATGTCGTTTGCTTTCAGTACAACGGGATTATCTACAAAAACCCACTAGACTTCAAAGTAACAAGATTTCTGTTAACAGACTGGCCTCTAAAATTGAACTCAACCCGATCAACATGTCTTCGATGATATGAAAGGTCTTCCAAGTCAAGAATATTAACCATGCGATTTCCGTGAGAAAAAAGAACTCTTTCATTAGCAAAACGCAAGTGGTTGCCTTTGAAAAATTTAACATCAGCTGTTTCTGCACAGTAAAGACTTGTGCACAGAGAACGGTATTTGAAAAGGATCGCGGGACTCTTTCCAGTTACCGAATGTGATGCACTTCTGTACTGCAAGAGAAAATTATCCATTCCTCGATCAAGTCCCACAGCTGAGTTTGGTGTTAGAGAAGCAACGGCAGAATTCAGTGAGCGTGCAAAATTTTCTGCAAGTCCACTGGATTGAGCATGTCGTGGAGCAGTAAGCCGACACCCAAGCCCTCTAATCCATTCCTCTAATGACTTGGCATTGAAGTGGATACTATTGTCGGTGACCAAACCAGCAAGTACACCCTCGCGACAGAATAGTTTTCTCAATACGTGTTGTGCAAAGTCTGCACTTGATATTGCAGTGAGAAAAACTTCAGGCCATCTAGAGTAAGCATAAATAATCACTAAGACATAGTATTTCCCCAGAAAGGGACCACGGTGATCAGCATTAACCCCCTGAAATGTTTCAAACGTGACAGGCCACGGAAGCCATCATGATTGTTTCGCATGAATCTTGCGTACACATTTCGTACAACTCTTGGCTGTGTGTGTAATATCTGATTCTAATTCCGGCCACAAGCAAGATAAGCGTGCAAGCGACTTCATCTTATCAACTCTCAAATGTCCGGAATGCAAGTCCGCAAGGGTATCAGATCTGAAAGTCGGTGGAATGACAACACGATAATCAAAACACAGCAATCCATCCGGAGTAGTGGGCAAACTTTCAGGGTGACAGTAAAATGCGGGAAATCGACGTCGCTCCTGCTGTATCCAGCCACGTCTTAAGACAGAGATAATAGGACCAAGTATTTTACGAGTATCGCACATAAGTGCATCTCTTTTGAATAGCAGTGGTTGAACCAGTAAGCAGTCAGCGTTGTCAGAGTATGAGTCAGGTGACGGAAATCTAGAAATGTAATCAACATGGGGAATAGCTTTTGCACTAGGATGAATAATTGTATAATTGTAGAAGCTGAGAGCAATGCTCCAGCGTTACACCGTGGCAGAAGATGACTTTGTCGGCGATTTGCTGGGATGATACAGAAAGTTTGTGGCTTCATGGTCTGTTGCAATAGTGAATGAGTGTCCACATAGGTGATTGTGAAGTCTTTTAACAGCCCACTATACTCCGAAGGCTTTACGTTGGGTCTGAGAATACACACGTTCGGCTTTAGACAGACGGCGTGAAATGCATATAACAGGTCTACCACACTGTTCAAGAACTGCACCTATTCCAGCATTGGTTATTACAGTTGAATGATCTTTGGCAGAAAACGGTTTTAATACAGCAGTAGTTTAAAGATTATGAAGCAAATACGAAGCGTTTTTTGTGATCAGTTAACCAAGAAAAACTGTTGGTGGATAACATGTCGAGTAAATAAGTGGCACGTTGAGCGAAATTAGGAATGAAACGTGAGTAACATTGGAGAGCACCCAGAATAGAAATGGGTTCATGAAGGTTAGTGGATGACGATGCATTCACTAATGGAGCTAAGTATTTTAAATCTGGTTTGAAACCACTGCTGCGTTGGAATCAAGAAATCGTTTCATTAGAGAAAGAAGGGGATAATCATGGGCGGGTTTATCGGGAGCATGAACAGTAGCATAAACAATTTCAATTTGAACATCACTGACAATTGATCGCAGCTGTTGCATTCCCATAGACTATCCAATCAGCCCCTTTTGAGCAGCGGAAGCACTAGACTCGCGTTTCGCTCTCATTAGAGCTCGCCAGTAGTGCATAACATCGCCACTGCCGGGACTTGAACCACGGACACGCTATTCATGTTGCAACCGTGTTTACCACTACGCCATTGACCTCACGTTAGGCACGGCCGAATTATCATATGTGAATGCACAACCACTTTCGTTTGTGTGTAACAATCAGGTTGCCCGATCGTCTCGAAATGGAGACACAGTTACTGTCTGTTAACTCCTATCGATAACCCCGTGGTTAGGACTTCCTAGACAGGTCCAAATTACCGATCTCATCAAACCTGCTAGGCTATCCTGTAGATTACTGATGAGTAGTCGGGCATTTGGTTGATTTCAATTTGAACATCACCCACAATTGATCACAGCTGTCGCATTCCCATACACTTTCCAGCCAACTCCATTCAAAAAGAAGCACTAGACCCGATTAGGTCTCGTCAGTAGTGCATATCATCGCCACTGCCGGGACTTGGACCACGGACACGCTCTTCATGAGGCAACTGTGTTTCGATACCATTTAAGTCTCTAATAATTGCATTCATGACATCCTGGAATACAGCTGGTGAAACGTTCAAACCAAAGGGTAGAAAATTGTATTGATACAGTCCGAATGGTGTAGTGATCACAGTCAAATTACTTAATACTTTATCAAGTGGTATTTGTAGGTGAGCATCCGGTAAATCAATTTTTGATAAGGCCGCAGAACCTATCAAACGATACAGTATATCCTCAGGTTCTTTCGATGTGCAGGTACGTTGTAGTAGACATGTATTCCGTGTAAACCTGTAGTCACCACAAATCATCTGTTTAATCAGATCAGCTGTTAGTGGTGTCACTATTGGAGTCGCCCACTTTGACGGGTCAACAGGCGTTATTACTCCCTTATCACACATGGATTGCGATTCTTTGTGCACAGGTTCTCGTAAACCAAATGGGATAATTCCTCTCCCGAGAAAGAATGGATCTCCCGAAGCTTCAAGCTTTACCTTCAGTATTCGCATTCCCCCTGTGGCCATAGAACAGTCTAGTATAAATTGCCTAATGTCAACGTCGTTCACTGACGTCAATGGTGAGATGTCAGAGGGTAGCAGTCGTAAACTCAAGAACAGAAGGGCGTGAGCTTGAAACCAAAAATTTACAATTAATAGGGCTGACATCAGGCAACTTCACCGATTCAGTGCAGTAGCCTACAAGAGGCAATGAATGATCAGTAATACCAGGAATTTTGACTTGTATGGGCTGCAGACCAGCATCAGGATAAAATACAGCTGAGTTTGAACAAGAAATTATGGACTCAACGCTACCGGTGTCAACGATGAAATTGTGACTTTTACCAGAAGCAGACACTAATGTTTTCAAAACATGCGAAGTATTTTGGGGAAAAATAGATAAAGGAAGAGTAGAAATGTCTTCAGTTAATGGTCGAACATTCGAATGAGAATTTGTCCTTAAGTGACATAAACGTCTGGACACACATGTCGATTGAATATGACCCACTTTGCCACAGCCGAGGCACTTTGTTTGTTTCTGTGAGCATGAACACCAGGCGTGATTGCGTCCACAAGATGCGCATTTCCCAAACTGTTGTAGAACTTAGTTCGCATTACTTACTTTGAAATCCGAACGAATGGTCTTGGCACATGGAAATTAGTATGCGGTTTGAATGTGCTATCTTGTTTCAGACATGAATTGTTGTCTTTAGGATAATTGTAGAGATCCTCAGTAGTCTTCGTTACTTGTTTTACATACTCATACTGTTCACACACTTTACGAATAATCTGGGATCGTTGACCATGATGCGAGAGAAGTTTCTGTTGTAGCTCTGGCAAGGTAATACCAGCAATCAGCCGGTCACGTAGCCGATCCTTTAACTGGATGCAGTTTTCACACCTGTCTGCTTGCGTTTGTGATTGTGGGACGAAATCACGAAACGGCTGAGTTTCAAACCGAATTAGCACATTGAACTTGGCTCTTTCAACCGCCACGAAATTCACCGGTTTGAGGAGAGATATGTTCTTCAGCGCGGGATAGAAACAACTGATTGGTGAATCTGGTAGAGCCAACTTTTGGCAAGAGCATAAGCTTCCATGTCGATGAAATGTAGAAAGAAAGCAACTTTCTTTTTCTCGTCCAAATCAGATTTTCTGAGGCACCAAATGTCAAGCCTCTCCAAATAATCTTCAACTTCTCTGGCATTTGAATTAGTGTATAATAGATCCATTTCAGTAAGCATTGTGAATGGTGCAAATGCGCGACGCCAAATATTGTAATTAGAATTATACTGTATAGGATAGCGATCAATCGTACAAGAATCGTAAAACACAATTAGCGCAACAGCACAGAACGTATATTATCGAATCGTACATACCAATCAATTGCACAGGATATTGGAATAGTAAAACAGATTGCATAACAGAAGGTGACAAAGCATGTCATGTCATGTTCATCACAAAAAATGATGTGCTTGCTACAGGGCAACCAGGATTCGATGACCGCGCGCGATTTGTATTTGAATATAAGTTGCTGTTTTTGGTTTTTGATTCTGTTTACGTATAGTAGTTAACCATTGACTAACCGTATACTACTCTGCTAGTGTCGCGTGGCATATCGTTTAGGTACTG
>JTDE01005965.1:2329-14141 GCA_014338405.1 Paragonimus skrjabini miyazakii
CGAAAAATCTAGCGGTTGCGTTTTACAAATGAGACACGTGCTATCCGATTTGTTCCCCCACATAAACGGACATGTTTTGCCATGCTGAACAAATGGAATTAAACAGACACAATTTTGGACCGAAGTGTTTATACAACTAGAATTGTATCGGAACCGTAGACAATAGGTAAACACATGTTTGGAAAGCATACAAACACGAGTCGAACATAGAAGTGTAATAAAATAATGCTTTCAAACGGTCTTAGGGTGATGAATAGACAGAGGCTCTAGGATTAAACTAAGATGAATCTATCGTACATAATCTAGCGATGAACGCAGCTAACAGGCACACTAAGAAGCTGGTTTATGTTAGGAAATGCATTTTTTTTCGTCCAAAACCGCTTCCGTCCTCAAGAAAAACGATTAATCCAATCAGAATGAGCGGAACTGTCCAAAGCGGTCGAGAGGTAAAATTGGTTAAATTTTAACCGGCCGACCTTTATTCCGTTATGCTCATTAGTGGCCTAGTGGCCTTAACTATTTCTTCTGTAACTGTTTTTCTGTTTTATGATTCGATAATGTTTTTAGGTTACTAGGCCCCATACAAACACCTTGTATTTTTTCGCCTTATCACACACATTTTGGGGCGGAACAAAGCTCTTTTTTGTACGCGTCTTTTGGCTTGTCTTGGAAGCAAATACAGCGACAGTCGCGTTATTTTCGAGATCGGGATTTTCCGTGTTAATTAGTACAAAAAGGAGAGTTCGACTTTTGTTAAGTGCACCACTATATCCAGAACGAACCAGCGTATCCTTCTGAGAGTTTACAACAGTTTATACACGAATGAATATGAAGTTAAATTGGCTAAAATTTTCACAGAAGAATCGAATGCACTTTCCCTTGGTGATGTATATCCTCTGTTCATGTGGGATAAACGTGAGTGGTGCAAGGCTTCATTGGTTGATCAGTACACATAATAAGACTAGGATAGATCCAGATAGTTGTGTAAAGTTGTAGATCTCATAACCTTTAATGTGTACTCAGAGTACCAGATATGCACGCAAAAATTCAGGTACCAGTTCCGTAAATAATGGACACGCCACTGCCATGTTCCCCAGTGTTCGCACCTGATATGAATCGGTGTTGCACTTGTGATGACTATGTATGTTGAGTTAGTGATGATCTAATTGTGGCATTTTAAGTGAATTAAACAAATGGCTTGTTCTGAAGCGGCTTTTGAGTCATGTGACGCGTACTAAATGAATAAGTTTGTGTATGGCTAGTGTAGGCAGTAAAAATAATCGCTTAATTCATATAAAACCGCAACAGTTATACTGCCATTTGGAGAACAGACATTGTTTTTCAAGTAGTCTAAAATAATTATATGTACTCGTTTATCACTCAGATAGCTCATAATAAGTTTACTCACTGAATCATCCTGGTGGTGTAATGATCCATGGTGCATGAATCCCACCGGTACTGGATGCCAGTGTGGAAGAGAGTACCTGAGTAGCCGTTGTGTTTCCTGTTATTCCTTGGAACGTAACGGTGGGGCTCGAGTCAGCCCATTTCATTTCAACAGGATCGGGCGGTTTCACGGACGCGCAGCAGTGCTCGAACTCAGACCGTCTCCTACCGTTCACAGTATGCACAGCGTCAATTGATTCCGCGAGATCTGTGGTGTTTGTAATATATTCTGATCTTGAACATGGTGGGAGGAGTTCTTGGTAAGGTGGCTCACTTTGTACGACCTGTTGTTGGCTTTTAAAATGTGGCCCATCAGACTGTGATGTCCCTGGTTGTGGACATGTAGACATCGATGAGGTCTTGTCAACGGCGAAAGCGGTACATACGGCGCTTTGAAGCTGTTCTTCAGGTTTATAAATGTTTGGTTCATTAATCGATGAGACCAGTGGATTTCTGTTGATTGATGACCATGTAGACTGAGTCATCGGCGTTGTAAACGTGGGATTCGTATTATGCCACTCTTCATCAATGTTGGCTTCCGGTGTGTTAAATCGTACCCTGGGTCCGTACAGATTAGGTGTAAAACCTGATTGTGCACTATCCCGTTCGTGTGCCTCCGGTGGATTAGTGAGGTGTTGCGTAAATTCCACCGCGTTAGCGAATGAAGGTCCAGAAGAAGAGGTGGAAATTTCATTCAAATCCCGTGAACTACAATTAGATGATACACGACCTTCAACGAGCGTTCGTTCTGCTCCATCAGTATGCATCACAGTGGCATCTTCCTGTTTGCAGTGTGAATGTGCCGTCATGGTTCCTTCCAGATGAGCATAAGGCGGTACAACACTCTCTTTGAATGTAGGTTCCAGGTACCTGCCGTTGATTATCTCCGAATTGTTCATCATTCGAACAGTATTCAAACCATGTCTGTTATTACCTGCTCTCGGAATTTGTGATACAAATTCAGATTGATGGCCAAATTCGTCTGGTGGTCTAACATCTAAGGATTGTTGTTCTTCTTGGTGGTATTGCTGTTGCTGGGTCACCTCATGATGGAGTGCAACGGCAGCAGCCGCAGCGGCCGCAAATGCAGCCGCCCTAGTCTGATAATCTGTAGTCTCCAGAACATAACCCGCCGCTTCGTTCGACAAATTCCTAGTAGAGCTGGTGTAAAAATTATTCGGTTGGACAACTTTGTGAGATCTATCGTCACAGCACTCATCCGACAATGATCGAGTAATTTTTTCCAGAGTCGATTGAGATGCTCCTAATCTCATCCAATTATCCTGTGCGATATTTATATTGTTCGGACCGTTTGTGATGTCGTTGTTATTACTAGTGTTTGTAGTGTGAGCAGGACAGTCTGAAATGTTTTTCCCACTCGGGATAAACTCGAAACCACTGCATGCGGAAGGGTCTCCAAATAGTTGAGCCGAAATGGAGCAGTATGCAGCTTTGGGTTGTGTGGTTTGCACGGGGACTGTTGCATTCTCGATTAGACTTCGAAACATCGTTTCATGAGAGGGTACTTTTGATGCAAACACGGGTGTGGAACTCCCATACAATTCACTGTAAACCGGCGAAGTGGACCATAAGTTTACAGCTCCCTCTGTAGCAAACCGCGATCTTGGCCCAGAATGAGAACATGTCGAATTGTCCAACTGTAAAGGGGATTTCAGTACAACGTCACTATCGTTACTGAATCCGTATGTCGGAAGACGCTGATTACCAGCATCATTACCAGTCGTCCCGGGTTGTGTGTCGCAAAGTCTCGGCTCACAACTAGTGTAGGAATAACAGTTTCCTTGCAGCTTAGTATCTAGAAAAAACTGGGTGGGGAAATCTGAAGCATGTGCCAAGTTGAAATGTACAGGATTAGCACTATACGGAAGGGTATCAGAGGTTGGATTGGAAATCCCCTCTTCCATACAGTCCAGAAAGGTTCCAGCAACACCCTTAGCTAAGTTGAAGGCACTTTTCTTGTGAAGTGGTGGTGAGGAATAAAGTTGTTTTTCGAGTGTTCGGACACCAGTTATCGAGTCCTCTGTATGCACAGGGTTCCTCAAGTTCAAATGGTCAAGATAACATGATGGTTCAGTGCTTCCTGTGTAAATTGCAGGGGTTTTACCGACCATATTCAAAGCCATTGCGTTGTCTAAAGAATTGTAATGAGCACACATGTTCGTAAAGTTGGATGTTCTCATCGGCAATGGATGTGACAGTAATGGTTGTGAAAACATCGAATCGGCAGATTCCGGTTGAGTTGTCATAGCATTTAGGCCAAGTGCAAGTGGAATTTTGTTGTTCGTGTATGCCTCTGTGAGTTTTGTTAGATAAGGATAGGGGAACAGTGATTGTGGTTGTTTGAGTCCCATTGCAGGAAAAGATACAGAGGTGTTGAACTTTGGGAGATACGAATTCGAACCGAATCCAGGTGATCTTGCAGTTGTGTTTTCTTTCTGGTGAGACAATCCTTTGAGCAAATGATCTTCGCTGCCAACTGTTTTGTTTGATGAACGTTCACGTTTTTCTGATCGTTGTTCCGTGAACTCTTGGACGACCTCTCCTAGGTGTAAAAGTGAGCATCGAGTAAGTAGTCAGTAGTCAGTATAATGGAGGTCACCTTCAAAGATATACTTTAGAAATGGCTTCAACAACAGCAAACATTATAGGATAAACACTATCCATATTTCACTACATCTTTCGCATTCAGATAGACTTTCAGACCTACCTCATTCGAAGAAAAACAATAGATACGAGTTTCGCTGTTATCAGAGCTTGACTGTTGTGCACATCCTTTCCATCGCCGGGAGTAGAATCGTGACTGAGTTTACATGAGGTAATTGCATTGACAACTGTGACACTGGCTTGACATTAGGCATAACTAAATCATCATATGCAATCACTCGATCACACCTGCTAGTGAGTAATGCTCAGTGGACAGTATACATTGCTAATAAAACTGTAAACAATCTAATAATTAGCGCTGTTAGTTAATCGATGGGTTAGTCTGGCAAAATATCATGCAAACTTCAGTTCGATTTCTGAGTTCGAATGTTTTTTCTGGTATATATGAATAGGAAAATCTATTCACAATCTACGTTCCCATTAAAGCTCATTTGTATTGTATACCATTTTTCATACGTGGAGTTGAGTTCCGGTCCACTCACTTCAGCGAGGTGACCGTGTTGATCGTTACGCCCTTACCTTCATCTAGAGGCTGATTTATCTATGGTATCTAGAAGTGGTCTGTCATTCACGTTCAAAGTGTCTGGTTTACTCGATTGGTGACATATCATCTGTCATGTTGCTTGCCGTCAGGATTATTCAGGCAGGATGAAGTCACCAGCTTTATGAATGACTAATGCCATGATGTCATACATTGCAGCTGGGATCAATTTATCTCCAAGCCCAACGGTGTCATCGAAGAACAGGACGCAGTGGATGGTACCCGTTTGAGAAGTGTAATTAACCATGGCAAATTGATTTGATTTTCGGTTTTGTTGTGCTCAAAATGTTAGAATGCCAGTATTAAGTATACAGAAACAACCATTGGAACTACTGTGTAATTGGGAAATTAGTTACTTATCACGGTCAGTCACATTTACTAGGAGCTTTTGAATTCTCTTAGGCCGCCCAGCCGACGACCTTCAAACAAAGGCACTACACTCGAGTTTCGTTCTTGTTTAATCTGGTCAGAGCTGCTTATCTTTGCCACAGTTGGAGTCGGAATTCCGCGTACGCTTTCATGAGAAAACACTGTTCATCACTATGTCATCAACTTCACATTAAGCGTGGAAGGCGACATAGCTACTGTTCGACTAATTCAATCGACAACCTCACAAAAATATCACATATGACTCATATCGAACCTTCCGAGATCATCAATCCTAATTAGCATCTGTTTAAATTACTAATGATAGACTACCTGGAAAACCAAGTTGAATGCAAATGTTTCATATTTAAACCTTTTGAGCGGAAATCCGAATTAGTGTCCTTCAGTGTACTGTAATAAATATCTACTGACATGGTTCGTCCCCAAAGGTTACTATCAATATTTTTTAATGCAACAATACTGAAGAACTAGAAGATTACATCAAAATCTAGTTAGCCCAAAGAAAGGGGGAACTTACTTAAATTCTTCTCATTTGATTTCCTCAAAGAAATCAGAATACACTGTTGACAGTAACAATTCCTATAGGGACAGGACTTCTTGTGACCTTTCCAAGGATTATTTTTACCATGATTGCGGCACCGACGACAATGTGGTCCTTCGTCTTCGATTGGGTCATCCAATCTTAGTTTGGAGGTAATCTGATTGAACGGGTGTACAAATTTTTCTGCTATATCCAATGCACGAGTTGTACGAGACTGCTGAATTTGATGTTGTTTCAATGGGCTGGGATTTGTATTCGCATTGTTTTTCTGATCCCTGTAGAGTGCGATCTGTTTGGCCACAATGTTACGTCCGTAGTTGACCAACGAGCAGACCGAGCAGTTACAATTTCGAAATGGACAATTTCGTTTATGTTGCTTAACTGGAAGTAGCTTCCCATGGGCACGACATTTGCGACACATATATGATGAACGTGACAAAGAATTACCTGTGCTATCTGCCGACTGCGACTGAAGTCCTCCATGAGCCTCCGATCTCTTATAGTGGCTAGGCTTTGTTGGGCGAGTCGAATTGCTGTTAATTTTACTCGATACACCGCGATGGGATGGATTCACCACACGCTGTGATCTAGACTGACCAGCTGCTGCCGTTAATGTACTGCTGGTTACTATGTCGGTGAGCGCTGTGCAGTTCTGAATCCTTCCATTACCCGTATCGAAATGTCTGGAAGTTCTTTCATCTGCTTCATTCCTTCCGATGGTGGTTGACAGATGTTGGGAAAATGCCTGCGTTTTACATAGATTTTCCTGGTTTTGCGTTGAATCGATAAGGGCTTTTGATTGAGTTGAACTGGTAGTTGTGGTCAGTTCACTGGAAAGAAATCGGAGCAAGTGATAGTTGATCAATGTCAATCGTAGGTTTTGAGTAAGGGTATGCTCAAGTGTGGATCTTTCCATGATCTAACACGAAGAGGTTTATGGTACTTTCCACACTGTTAGTTAAATTAGTATATTCGTACATGCTTATTGGTAAGTATTTTTCAGTAGCAAAAAAGCCTATAATGGTGTGGTCATACAATACTTTAAAAATTGAACTCATTTTCATTAGAAAGAATGTGATGAATCACGTTACCTCTGTTGAAACGCCTGGTTAAATTGGGCTAAAATACTCAATTCGGAAGTAACCCACTAAAGCTATTACGTTTAAACTTAAAGGTCACATTGTTTCTGCATCCGAGTATATCCGTTGTGCAAGACCTTGAAAGTATCTGTTGTGAACATATCTATAGTAGATGAGTACGGCCTACACACTAACGTTACCAAAGTACTGAGTTTGTTTGCTTACTGGCAGCAAGAAGTTGCAAATGATTTTTTGTTTGCAGCTGCTAAACAGCAGTAGGCTGAACTGTGCGAATGAATTGTATTGTATAAATTGTCAGTGGGCTCTAGTTTCACCAACCAATCACCTCATCACTTGTCATTTTCGAGAAAGCTGAATTCTTGGTAAGTCTGCTCGAAAGCGCGGAGTTTACTTTCCAAACCATGTAAAACACTTCTTTGTGAATGTCATTTTTAATAGCTACCGGTGTTTAAAATACTTAAAAACAGGCCTGACCAATTAAAATAAATGAAACTGACTTTTACTACACTAGTGTGATATAAATTCTTTCATCTGGTGCTTTCCAATACTGTCAACAGTTAGGAACTGTTGTCCTGATACAGTAGTCTATCCAACAAGTGCCCTAGTAACAATGTTCACTTTCATCGCAAGGATCAACCTCATTCGTCTGAAGGGAGCAGACAGAACAACCTCTGTAAAAAAAGTAAACCCCGTTGCTATTTATGTTGACGAATTTTATTAAACTATAGTTTGAAACTGAAGATCATTTTTTAACACCACCTAAAGGCATGAAGCGATTGATGCTTTGCCCTACAGCTTCAACGTAACGGTTATCTAAAGTGTACCAAGGCCGCCAGATCTCAATCCAACGGACTGGTTCCTCCGGAGTTATAGTAAGCATAAAAGACAGGATTTTGGAGCAGTCAATAGTGGCTATTACGTCAAAGTTCAGTCTAGTATCTATTTAAAGTGCTCTTTTAATAGGTCAATGTTTTCAATGTCTCTTGAAATAGTGTACCACACATTTTTGCGTACTTTGTTCTCATCGCTTAACTTCAGATATACAGTTTTGCGAATAACTGATCATACGTGATTTAAAAGTAATTCCTGTTGAATGGTCCGAAAGTATGTTTTTTTTAATTGTGAAGTGTTCTCATGATGACGGATATGATAGAGGTAAGTATGAATCTTATTATGATATTTATTATGTGAGTCAGTTTATTTGTGGCATTTGTAACTTCTCTAATACGAAATACTCTTATTGATCTATTGAGCTCTACCGTTTCATGAATTATTCGGCTTCAGCTTACTTGAACAAATTGTCAGCTTTTTCATACATGCAGTGAAATCACAAGAAAAACAACGCAATTTTGTTGGCATTAGTCATTTTAATCATATTTCGGGAATATCATACCATACCATACTTTATGCATAACTGTAGGATTGTAGATTACTGTTGGTTGAACTACTGAGTCGATTACAACAAAACACAGAACCCTGAAGTATATCCAGAGTGGAAAAGTGAATTTAACACCAATTAAACGAAACTGATGAGAGCGAAATGAATAAGAAAATTTAAATGTGTTTGTGGTTTGAAGTAAAAAGGTCTTCCTGATTTCAGTCTTCAACGAAGTTAGGAACATCAGAACTTCTCTCCAGTTTTGGAATGGAATCATTTGGGGATTGCAAAGATTAGCTAATAAAGTTTCACAAAAGGAGTGTAATCAAGTTCGCGTTTACTTTCCGACAACTGTGGCATGATTCCACGGATCCTCGTTGCTGACTAAACACGAGGTGTGGACAAATACTCCCAAAGACTCAGTTCTGATGATGTTGCTGCTATACCACAGAACCTTCAGTAGAAGTTGCGTAATCAGGGTACCTGATAATCATGCAATGAAGTGTTCTGAACATACCATAGTACCCCTCAATTGCTGCTTCAGAAAGAAGGCATCTCACTATTGACAATCCTGAACAGTCAATACCTTTGAAGATTTAAAGAACAAGAACTGGTTACTTGTCAAGCGTAACACGAAACAACCGTTAATGAACTGATTAATCTTAAGAGGGCAATATTGAGCTCAGTAACACAAACAATATGTAAATTGATCGACATTTACAATTGGTCGCAGATGTCAAACTCCGATAGACACAATCAATGTTCAACTTATATCACTGGTCACTCCACTACAATTTACCAGTAATTAGCATAAAAATTCTTTGCCTTCCGTATAACTCCAAGTCATATAAAGTCCAGAGAAGTCAGTGTCAACCACGCGTTCATTGCTAAGTGTCGGAGGCAGTAAACTAGACAATTATTGTGCTTTGTATTATCGAACGTTTTGACAACAACATTTCTCAATCTACGCTAGACCCTCCTCTGATGTATTTTATTTCCTGCCTTCGGATTGCTATGACCAATAAAGACGCCTGGCCTAGGAAGCTGGTTATCGCAAAACAGCCATTACAGGTACATGGAAATATAGAACAACAAGCGCAAACACTACCCTGCACCGCTGCGATGTATTCATATCCTTGGCAGTAATGTAGCCACATTCTTTTTCGTGACACATCAAGCGTAGTGCGAATACATGTTTCAAATTAGTCGTTTTTAGTCTGTAGTCTTCCTGGTACTGAGACTAGTTCTTTAGTTTCCGCGCGTACCAGAGATGCTTCACCACTCACAAACGGAGCTGCATTTTATACAACGGGATGTCATACAACATATCACTTTCTTTTGAAATGAACTATCAGCCGGCATCATTGTAAATAGATCAGGAATTTGTTGGTCTCTATACAAAACCTTGGAGGCAATAACTGGGAGATAACGAAATCGTTGTGATAAATACACTCCAGTTCAAAAGGCTTCGCCAACTTATAAGACACTTCGAGAACACGTAGCCACCAATAAGTTTGACGTGGGTAATTATGAAGACGGAACGTTAGACAAACTTCCCAACATTTCCTTCGTTCAAATTAGTAACCAAAGGCATTTAAACAGTCTGGTACCCTCCGGACAGAAGCTTAGACAAAGATTCAGAGCAAAAATCTATATATCGACAGAAGTAGTGGAGATGGGGATGAAAGATCTCTTTCTATGTCTACAAACTTAAACATGGTGGTTGCACCAGAAGGTTTTCCTCATATACCAACCAATTTCCAGGTACTTTTAACACGGTGGAGATTGGGATTGTATGGTCTTTTTTTAATCACTTCAAATCCTGCTTGTAAACAATTAAACTGAGCCTGAATGCTGTCAAACCTGGATGGTTCTGGAAGCGTAAGTTTACTTGGCATCACATAATGGTGTGGAAAACTCTAGTGTAGCGAAGTCCACTCGGTGTTTGTGTGTTGAATTGTGAATCTTTACTGGTCTGTATAGTCTATTGCAGTTCAAAAATTCATACTCAAGATGTTTACTGTGATCAGTGTACGGAATCAAATATGTTGCCTGCTGAAGCTGCAGATTCTATTTCCGGTTTAGACGAGATCAAAAACCCAACTCTCAGTTGGGAATCTGGACCTAAACAGGAGAGTTATAAAACAACGTGAGCATAACTAAAGTTATATATTATTAGTTAACAGTTTTGCCGTGTGTGATACCCCTGACAGACCCTGTCTTCAGAGTGATTCCATTGAAGGTGTCTACTACCAATTTAGTTGAATAAACTATGACATGGTATTGACTTTTTCAAATATGAAGGCAGTATCCGTGACCTCCGTAGCCAATGAAAGCCCGGTCGTCAACCCTTCTATAATCCAATGAAACACATGGAATCTCACTCATCGTGATACACAAACGAAAATATTTGTAACTTCTTCAGAGTAAGGTGCAAATTGCTTGTTTACTAACAACATCGTCCTAGTTGTCATGATACATTAATCGAACTGGGATACGAGGAGATAAACCGAAATTTGTTACCCCTGCTGATTTATAAAGTGTTAGATACTCGTTACGGCAAACGAACTAACTATAAGTTCATCCGTATTATGAGATATCTTGGTTAATTTTCAACTTATAAACTATTTTTGGCGGAAATATGTGATGACAAAGTAAACTGAATCAATTACAAACGAAAAACATGGATGTGGATGCGAACTAACCGTAAGACAAATCTGAAAGCCAGAATTCTAAGCCAAACCTCTCAGGTGTTAAAGTATAGATCCTCTATACTCTTTTAACAATGAAACAGACCTTACTTCCACACCCTGTTCGTGGAGGGTGGGAGGGGTTCAAGCATTCCACTAGCATTATTCTGCTATTCACACAACAGATTATTTCTATCTTTTGTTCATGGTTTAAATTTCATTCGTTCTATTATACTTTCCTTGTGTTGGTGCTTCACAGATGCCCCATTAAGCTCAGGCCAATACCTCGTTTTGGTCAGTAAAAATATATGGTAGTTAATACGAAAAAGAAAGAACCTAATGAACTGGGATACATAAATGAAGGTAAATGGAAGGCAAATTTATTACCATGCACTCGTGTATTGAAGAAAAAATGTGTGTTCCAAGTGGATAGTAATAAGAAACCAACGTCTACTGTCTATCCAATATCACAAATTATGTCGTTTTCAAGGCATAAATGGACGGCTATATGATTTTGGGGTAGTGGAATATTCCCGGAATTTTGCATGTTGTGTTAGTGGGGTGTCCAATCGTTGGAACCTTCTGAATTGAACTTCACTGTCTCTGTCTCTCTCATAGGAGATGAAACTGCTCTGACTACCACTGCAAGTAACATGGTATTCTGTCCCCTTCAACTGATGAGTTTAGGTATGCTCATCAGCGCTCATTAATTTAGATAAGGTAGCGCATTATCGAACAGTTGCCGCACTTGTTGTGCAACCGTTTCGCCCCCCCCCCCCCCCCGTTTGAACGCAGCTTTCAACTGATAATCAGTTTTCTATAAGTCCTTCCTCTAACCTATTCGATTAGGCTGTGCGGTTTGAAGTTATATCCACAAGGAAGGTGTTGTGCACCATTTCAGATCAGTCCGGACGCCTGGAGTTCGTGTTCATATAAAACTAATGTTATAACCTAAAAAGTAGCCAGATTATTGGGAAAAGATTCTGGTGGCCTTGTAATTACATACTGAACACAGTGAAGAACACTCGACATCTATGCGATTGT